>PVLC010032074.1:0-18400 GCA_004027655.1 Graphiurus murinus | reverse complement strand
GGGGATTGAACTCAGGGGCATTCTACCTCCGAGCTATACCCCCAGCCCCATTTTTTTTTTTTTATTCTTTATTTTGAAACCGAGTCTCACTAAGTTGCGGAGTGCCTCACTAGGTAGCTGAGGCTGGCCGCGAACCCGGATCCTCCGGTCTCAGCCTCCCGAATGCTGGGATTACAAGCGTGCGCCACCACGCCCGGCTTATCATTTGTACTTTTAAAATTTTGCTTTGGCATATTTTTACAGTGAACATTTAAAAAAATTATATAATACAATTTAGCAATCATTTCTCCCATAACTTCTAGTTTTGTCATATTGAGGAATATTTTCCTGCTCTCAGATCATAGATACATTCACAAGTATTTTTATAATATATGTGTGATTCCATTTTTAACCCTTGATATAAACATCTTATCCATTGGGAATGTACCTTGGCTTATGGTGTTAAGAAATGGATCCAATTTTATCTTTCTCCATATGGCTATCCTGTTATCACAACATTTATTTAAAAGTCCATCCTCTCATCTTCTATCCAATGATTTGAGATGCCACCTATATTTCATATTGAATTTCCATATGCAATGGCATCTATTTCTGAATTTTCTATGTTTTCCATTGCTTTGTTTGACAATTCATGTGCTAATATAAAACTGCTTTAATTATGGAGGCTTTATAATACTTTTCTTCTTGGCCCCTGTCCTCAATATTGCTTCTATTTTTCAGGGCTTATGTAGTTATTCTTGCCTGCTTTTTTTGTTTGTTTGTTTTGTTTTTTGTTGTTCCTAATGAATTTTATAATTAACTTGTTCAGCTTAAAAAAACCTGATAGGTATTTAATTAGGACAAAGTAAATTTATATATTAAGTTAGAGAAAAGTGACATTGTATGGCAGGAGGTGGTACTGCAAATTGAACCCAGGGGCTTTCTACCTCTGAGCTACACTGCCAGCCTTTTTTCTTTTTCTTTTTTCATCTTGAAACAGGGTCTCACAAAGTTGCTGAGGGTCTCCTTAGTTGCGGAAACTGGCCTCCACCCCACAGTCCTCCTGCCTTGGCTTCCCAAGTACTAGGGTTGCAGGCCTGTGCCACCATACCTGGCAGAGAAGTAAGTGACATCCATATGATACTGCTCTCTTTTCCTCTCATATATCGTGATCTGCCTTTCCATTCATTTAGGTCTAGTTCTTTCCAAAGCACTTTATAGTATGGCTTGTATAAGTATTAGAAACTTTTTGTTAAGTTTATGTCAAGGAACTTTTTTCTCTTTTCTGTGTTTTCTATCACAAATGGGATTTATTCAATTATACATTCTCACTGGTTTTGTGTGTGCATGTGTGTGTGTGTGTATGCACACATATACACATACACATATATGCCATTGATTTTTATAGCCTCATTTAAAACTTTTTTTTACCAAAATATCTTATTGTTATATTTCCCATGTACTGTTTTGAGTTTTCCAGTTATATAATTACATCTCTTAAGGCACTTTTACTTCTTAACTTCCCACTTTTATGCTACTATAGTAAGTGCTTTCTCATGTCTAATAGTTGCCTTGGTTAGTGTTATGTACTGAACATTTGTGCTCCCACAAGATACATATATTGAAGCCTTAATCCCCAGTGTGGATCTCTATGGAGTAAGGAAGTAATTAGGGTTACATGAGGGGATAATGATAGGGCTCTGATTTGATAAGATTAGTATCCTTATAGTAGCTCATTCTCTTTCTCCTCTCTCCGCCTCCCACCCCACTTGCCCACAAAGAAGAGGTCACAGGGGCACACAGAAAGACATGTGTATTCCATAGGAGAGCCCTCACCAGGCAGAAACACTGCTGGCATCTTGATATTGGATTTTCAGTACCCAGAACAGTGAGAAAATAAATTTCCACTGTTTAAACTATTCAGCCTAATGTATTTTGTTTGATACCGTAGCCCTATCAGAGTGATATAGTTAGTATCTGTAATATGTTCGATGGTAGGGATACAGAAGGCATCTTTGCTTTGGGCCTGAATTTAAAGAAAAATTACCATTATAATGTTAACTATTAAACATTAAAGTTTTTCCAGCTTTTAGGATGAGGTGCATGCATATATTGTCATATACTTAGGAAGTTAACTGTGTATTTTAACATGACTGAGTGTTCCATTTTATCTAGTATCTACTGCATTAGTGAGGATAATCATATTTTTCTTCCTATTTCATTAATTTAATGAATTACAATAATGGATTGCCCAATGTTGGACTACCCTTGCAATCTTAGAATAAAGCCAACTCAGTCATATCCACTGCTTAAAACTGTGCTGTTGGAGTATCTGTTCAATGTTCTAAAATTTAGATTTGTCTTTTATTTATGTTAGTTTGGGTGTTGAGAATTGA
Source organism: Graphiurus murinus (assembly GCA_004027655.1). Lineage (NCBI taxonomy): Eukaryota > Metazoa > Chordata > Mammalia > Rodentia > Gliridae > Graphiurus > Graphiurus murinus. The sequence continues at coordinate 16,025 of PVLC010032074.1, read as the reverse complement.
ACCCAGGAACAGTCTGCCTCCTAGCAATACACCCAGCATGTTTTTATTTTTTTGTTTTGAGTCAGGATCTCCTTAGGTTGCTGAGAGTCTTGCTATGTTGCTGAGGTTGATCTCGAACCTGTCATCCTCCTGTCTTATCTTCCCAAGCACTAGGATTACAGGCATGTGCTACCATGCCCAGCTTAGATTTGTGTTTTAAACAGAAAATCCTGGCAAATTATGTGGTAGAGGAGGAGATGCTAGAAGATGATCGTAACAATCTAGGAGAGGGATTGCTGAGGATAAGAACAAAGACAGGACTTTGTAACTTCTCTGTGAGGTTTCTTTTCATCAGCCTCCTCAGTGTCCTATAATGCCAAAAAGAGCAAGGCCTTGTTGTCTCCTTCCTTCCCTTGTCTGCAGACCCCATTACAGTTGAGGACATATTCAATGAAGGGATTAAGTAGAAATACAAATGTATAAATAGGGTTTAACTGTAGGGAAGAAACCCAGGTGATATTTACCAGGTAAAGTCAACAGGATATAGAGTCTGAATCAATGTGAGGAATTAGAAAGACAAAACGGATGAGACATTATTGCCATGAACTTAGGAATTTAAGACAGAGAAGTGATTTGGGATGGAAAAGGTATTGATTTGTAGGACTTGGATATATCATCTTGAGGTTTCTATAAGACATTTAATTGGAGATATCCAATAAGCGTTGCTCTGTTTTCTAAAAAAGAGCCCTAAAGGGAATAATTTTATTAGGTTTTTTACTTTTTCCCAGGTACTCTGGCAAATGCATTATAAGAATTGCTTCATTCTAACCTACCAAGATTGTAGGATTATTATCATTCTTAGATAACAGGATAAACAACTCAGACAATGAACTTAAGTAATTTATCAAGATCACCTGACCATTAAGTGGTAGACACAGTATTCAAACCCAGGTAGTTAATGCTGGAAACTGAATCTAACTTCCATGCAGTATGACTCCTAAGATTTAGACAACATTCTAGTTGGAGCTTTGGGAATGAATTAAATTACCCTTCAAGAGTATATAGAGTGATAATGAAGACTGATGAGAACAAAAGTCTGAGAGCAAAAGAATTTAGAAAGCAGGGAGAAGAGGAAGTTGGGAGGAGTATCAAGGGGCAGGAAGAGAGATGTAAGGAAATCGAGGACAGAGAATGTCCTGGTGGGAGGGAGGAGACACCCAGGAGTGATGGAAAGAGCAGGTGGGGAATTTTGGGTTGCTTCTATTCTTTATGTTTGAGTTCCAAAATTTACCAGTGCCAATCAGTTCTTGTTTTTGTTTTTGTTTTTGTTTTTGTTTTAATTTTTACCCTCTTCCCCTCCTAAAAAAGATATCTGGTATGAAATATTACAGGATAGCACAGCTATAGTAAGGAAATGAAACCTTCAAAAAAATCCTCACACAGCAAGAATTCCCTTCAACATGACAAGGAAAGATCAGTATGTTCACTTAGGGAATTTATAAGCAAAATGGTCCACATTTTATAATCCAGTGTTACGTTAAGACGCTGGTCAAATACAAGCAATCTGCAACTCCATGAAAGGGACTGATCCATTAGAATACTAATCTCCAGCAGGTTGTGAAATTCAATTTTTATAATTGAGTGAGGCAGTTTTCCTGTTCAGGTTTTTCTGCCTTACTGTACTCTTAAATTTGAATTGCCACGTAAGGAATAAGTAACTAACATACTGATCAAACAAACAAACACTATGTCAAGGTTTTTTAAATGCCATACAACCTAGTTCAATATAGCAGTAAATATAATGAGTTGGCTTTGTGATCTGTATGTTATTTCTTTCCATATAAGATGCAAGATCAGTGAGGTCACCCATCTGGCCTGGGTTGAAAACATCCCAGTGCCACATTCCCATTCATCTTCATAGTCATTTAAGTGCAATTTGTTATCCAGTTTCCTGGTTCTACTTTCTATTTTTTGGAGTTGATAAGATTCCAGAATTGCTTTCAGAATCACCCATCTCATATACAGAAGAAAGCTTAAATCCTTCCATGTTTATGCAAAACAAAACTAAACAAGAACCCACCAAATGTCATAGAATCCAGCCCCCCACCCAAATAAATTCCTCAAGATCAGGAAGGATGGACAGACAGAGAGGATGAGTCGATAAAATTTTGTTTCTGCAACTTGTCATTCTAAATGATCAGCTAACCAGTTTCTTTTCAGAAAGTATTTTTTAAATATGGTAACATCTGCCATCTAGTGGTTTTCTAAGAAACTGCATGATGAACTAGAAATTTTTATTTTTATGTTGTAGTAAATAAGAGAGGAGGGCATGGCAAAGTTTTGGTCATTACACTTTATTTACCCCCCTCCCATTTTTCTAGAAAAAGTAGAAACTGTAGACATTTACCTAACTAACTGTTATTTTAATGCCAAATTTGATCTAGTAATAATTTACTCTCTGTAATGTAGGCATCTCCAACAATAAAGGGGAAAAATAAAACCAGAAAGAAAAGAAAGAGAATATACTTTCTTAGGTGATCTCTTTCAGTCCCTAAGCTTTAGACATATTTTATATGCTGGTCATGCTTAAATTTTATCTGTCCACGGAACTCCAGCCATACACATTGAGTTGGCTATCTTTTCCACTTTGATGCATAGTGGGTATCATAAACTTAACTCTCAAATTCCCTCGCAAACTTCTGCCTCCCCTAGCCAGCTTAGCACATTCTTCACACCATCCCTTAAATATGGGTCTCCTTTGTTTATTCTTCTTCAATCCTCCTAGCTCTCCAAACACACATCTCTGCAGCATTGCCTTTACAATTGATCTCTAATTCTGTTTCTCTATACCTACACAACTGCTTGTTGCCTGGATTTCTCTGCTGTTCTCCTCATGAGGCTCCTGGTCTCTATAGTTCTTTCTCCACATGGCAGCTCGAGTGATCTTTCTAAGATAAGAATCATTTCACAAACTTTCCCTGCTTAAATCTCTTTAATGGCTTCTGAGAACATTTTGCATAAAGTCTAGACTTGTCACCATGGTCTGAAAAGCTCTTGAATGATATAATTATGCCAGTCCTCCCGACCTCAGCTCCTTCCACACTCAGGTCCATTCTACCTCTGAGCTATATCCCAGCCCTTTTTATTTTGAAACAGGGTCTTACTAAGTTGTTGAGGATCTGGCTAAGTTGCTGTGGCTGGCCTTGAACCTGCCATCCTCCTGTGTCAACCTTGGGATCTTCTCAACTGTGAATTCTTTTTTTTTTTTTTTATGGTACTGGATGGAATCCACGGGTATTCTACCTCTGGGCTATACCCCTAGACCTATTTTTTTATATTTTACTTGGAAATAGGGTCTCACTGAGTTGTGGAGGACCTCACTAAGTTGCTGAGGCTGGCTTTGAACCTGCAATCCTCCTATTTCAACCTCCCAAGTATTGGGATTACAAGCGTATACCACCATGCCCAGCTAACTGTGAATTCTGATTGAGTACATCTGGTGGATGCCTAAGTTGGCAACAGAATTCCAGGTGATGCTCCCTACTTGCTGGGCTGTGTGCATACTTTGAGTAGTGACATATGATGAAGATTCCCGTTGGGAGTATCCAATAGGGACAGACACAATGGCAGGATACCAAAGAGACTGTTACAGCAGTATAGGTGAGAGATGAGGACCACAGACACAACAATCACAGCAATTAACGATGTTTTGGGACCAAATTGAAAAAAAAAAGTTCATTTTTCCAATACTTTAATGAAAAAAAGAAACACACAAAAAACTGTAAAGAGCAGGCGTGGTGGCACACGCTTGTAATCCCAGCATTCGGGAGGCTGAGACCGGAGGATCTGGGTTCGTGGCCAGCCTCAGCTACCTAGTGAGGCACTCCGCAACTTAGTGAGACTCGGTTTCAAAATAAAGAATAAAAAATAGGGCTGGGGGTATAGCTCAAAGGTAGAATGCCCCTGAGTTCAACCCCCAGGCCCACAAAAAAAAAAAAAGACTGTAAAGACTTTTACACTGAACACCTTCCTTCAACTCTACAATCAGCATTTTATTATACTTGCTTTATTTCATATCTATCCCTCTGTCCACTCCTCCACAAATTAACCTGTTTCTCTTATTTTTCAGATACATTTCTATAAAGTTATAGGCATTAATATACTTCTCAGTATTAATTAAAACAAGTAAGAGTGATTAAAAATTCAGTAAATGAGAATTAATCATTTCTTAGGTTTATGATTATAAGAAGGAATACAGAAAGAAATGTTTGTAGGATAGACCAGGAGATGCTGTGTGAGCTCAACCCAAGAATACTGCGTCAGAGATGTCCACTGAATGTATGGTCTGCATATACAGGTAGCAGCTGTGTGTATAGTCTGATCCCACAGTTAGAGAGAGATGAGGAGTCATCAGCCCATAGTCAGAACAAAAGGAAAAGACACTCAGAACTTGTGTAGAAAGAGAAGAAAAATATCCTGAGAAAAATGACGTTCAACCCATGTACAGGGGTAAGAAGATAAAAGAGCAGGAAGGAACAAAGGAGATGAAAGAGAACTAACTGGCATGGAGGAGGGCAGTAAGGATATTTCCTTGGAAATCCCTTCATGGTTTGAAAATATTATGGCTTTAAACTTGCTGACATTACACTTTGTTTATGACACAAATATTCAATGCATGTTTTATTTATACATTTATATTTAGGGATGCTGACATTGTGCCTTTACCAGTCAGTCCCAACCTCATGACACTTCACCTACACAGCAGAGGGAGCAAAGGGCTATTGAAGGAAGATATATATGTCACTTTGCTTTCTCACTTCTCACTTACTGACATGTAAGCCACACTCCTTGCTTTGTCTGGAGTGTGATGAGAGCTAACTTGCCCTGGCTAATCTCTTCACAGATGGGGGCCCTTTTCCTCTTAAGGGTCATTAACCCTCAGGCACACGTTTACAATGAAATGACAGTAACTTCTGATCAACTTCAAAGAATTGAATGTGGTAAGAATAAAAAAACATGCACTTTAAATTTAAGAAGGAACCTAAAAATGAAGGCATTAAATCACCTAAGAATATTTTAGTTCCATATGATGACAATTTAAAGCAGAAAGAAAAAATTAAAGAGTGGAGAAATATCAGAAAGAATCATGGATAACAGGAAGGAAAAATAGGATTAATGTAAAAGAACCAGTGAAAAAATAGAAACTAATAGAGAAAAAAATACAGACCTACACAGGAGGAATAAACATGCACTTTATTGGAGACTTGTGTATTATATATTGGGTGTTATGGTTCAGATTTAGAACATCCCCCTAGACCTCATGGAGACACAAGGCAGCCTTGTTGAAGGTGGGGCCTGTTTGCTAAGCTGGGGTCCCTGGGAGTGTGACGTTGGAGATTATATATGGTTCTTCCTCCCCTTGCTCTCTCTTCTGTTCTCTGTGATGTGGGAGCAGAGCCCTCTCTCTTTCTCTCTCTCTCTCTCTCTCTCTCTCTCTCTCTCTCTCTCTCTCTCTCTCTCTCTCTCTCTCTCTCTCTTCCCCACTCCATGCCCTGAGCTTTACAGATTTCACCTAGGCTGACATGGACTGCAACCCCTGGAATTTCCAAACCTTCCTTCCTTTAAGTTGTACTGTCAGGTGGGCTGGCTCATAGCCAGAGTGCTGAATGAAGCTTGAGGCAGAGCCAATTTTTTTCCTGTCAAGGGTTAGATAGTTGGTATTTATTACTTTTGTCTGTTGTAACAATTCAATTTTGCAATACACCATAAAAGAAGTCGTACACAGACAATATGTAAATAAATGTCCATGGCTGTGTCCCAATGAAACCTTACTGAAAGCTTACAAAGAGGCCCAGGGTGTAAGTTTCATGGCAGAAAGCTGGCCTGGTATACAAGGCCCTGGGTTCCCACATCCCACAAACAAACAAACAAAACTTAAACCAGGAAGCTGTCTGGATTGGCCTGTAGGCAGACTTTGGAGACCAGATATGTCTCTATCACATGTTCTTCTTTGTGTGTTTTTTGTTAAGCTTTTACAACCCTTTATAAATATGAAATCCCTTTTCAGCTCAGAGGCCCTCCAAAGTGACTCTGAGCCAGATTTGATGTTCTTTTGTACTCCACAACATTTCTAACTCCAAACATTTCTCCAACTCTCCTAACACCAAATGGGTATCCTGCAATTCAGTTCAGACACCATCTACCTGAGGCCAGTTGGTATCAGACCTAATTAAGTAGGCTCAGTGCCACAGCACTGCCTCCACTCCAGACCACACATGTAAGGCCAGGGCCTGTGGTATTTCATTGCTATTATTGTTATTTAATTTTTAACTTTTATCAGTGCGTTGCAATTATGCATCATAGCGAGGTTCAATGTGATACAAACATGCATGCATCACTTGGTGTGTTTCCTTCCAGGTTCCACCCACTCTCCCAGCTCCCTCCCACAACATGTCAGTGAAGCTGGCAGTATTGCCTTCATATGTTGCTGTTGTATTATTTGAACTGGATCCTCTCTCAATCCTCCTTTCTATTCCTCCCTTTCCCAGTTCCCTTCCACTATTCCATAGATCTCTCTTCATATTATTTTAAGTCTTTGATGTTTCCTACTTTTTTTCTAGCATCCACATGTGAGAGGAAATATATAACCTTTCACTTTCTGAGACTGGCTAATCTCAGCATAATATTCTCCCATTCCATTTTCTGCAAATGACTTAATTTTGTTTTTTTTTTATGGTTGAGTAAAATTCTCTTCTGTGTATATACCACTGTTTCTTTATTCATTCATCTGTTATAGACACCTAAACAAGTTACATAATTTGGCTATTATGAATTGTGCTGCTATAAACATGGGTATACAATGCTATAGTATTCTAACTTTAATTTTTTGGAAAAATACCAAGGAGTGGTATAGCTGGGTCATGTGATACTTCCGCTCCTAGTTTTTTTGAGAAACCTCTATACTGGGTCTCTGGTAGTTCTAACCAACTTGGCTACAAAGTACATTCCCCATGACTTCCACCTCGGGTTCTACAATTTGTTATATTGGTTCACAGAATGCAAGGAAACACTATAGTTATCTTTCTTTCTTTCTCTTATTTACTTATTTATTTTTGTGGCATTGAGGATTGAACTCAGGGGCTTTCTACCTCTGAGCTCTACTCCCCAGCCCTGTGTGTGTGTTTGTTTTGGGGACTGGGTATTGAACCCAGGTATGTTTTATCTCCAAGCTATGCCCCAGCCCTTTTAATTTTGTTTTGTTTTGTTTTGTTTTGAAACAGCATCTCATTAGGTTGCTGAGGGTCTCACTAAATTGCTGAGGCTGGTCTTGAGACTGTGATCCTTCTGTCTCAGCCTCCCAAGTACTGGGATTATAAGAGTGTGTGATCACACCCAGCTTACTGTTTTTTTTTTTTTTTTTTGCGGTACTGGGGATTGAACTCAGGGGCATTCTACCTCCGAGCTACGCCCCCAGCCCTATTTTTTTTTATTCTTTATTTTGAAACCGGGTCTCACTAAGTTGCAGAGTGCCTCACTAGGTAGCTGAGGCTGGCCACGAACCCGGATCCTCGGGTCTCAGCCTCCCGAATACTGGGATTACAAGCGTGCGCCACCACGCCCGGCTTTTTATTTTATTTTTTAAGTAGTTTTATTATGCATTATAGTATGATAGTCTCACATTATAATGTAGCTCAGAGTGATAGTGACATACATGCATACAGCACTTGGTGGGCTTTCCCCCAGCTCCCTCTCCATCCCACCCTTCCACATACAGGATATTGAGGCCAGCACTGGAATTCTCACATATATTCATAATGTGGATGGAAGTGTTTCTTTCATTGATTCTCCATCTCCTCCCACCCCTAGATCAACTCCCTTGCCCCCACGGAGTTTCTCCTCTATTGTCCAAGTCTCTCTTGTATACAGATTACTCCCTAACTTCCGCATATGAGAGAAAGCATATGACCCTTCACTTTCTGTGATTGGCTAATCTCATTTAACATAATGTTCTCCAGATTCATTGATTTTCCTGCAAATGACATTATTTTGTTCTTCTTTATTTCTGAGTAAAATTCCAACATGTGTATATATCCCATAGTTTTGCAACCCATTCATCTATTATTGGATGCCTAGGTTGGTTCCATAATTTGGCTATTATGAATTGGATATGCATGTCTTACTATATTATTTTGATTTCAATCCCTTTGGAAAGATAACCAAGGGGGTATAGCTGGATCATATGGAAGATCCATTCCCAGTTTTCTGAGAAATCTCCACACTGATCTTGATAGTGGCTGAACTATTTTGCAATCCCACCAACAATGTAGAAGAGTTCCTATTTCTCATATCCTCGCCAGCATTTATTGTTGTTTGATTTCTTGATTATTGCCATTCTGATTAGGTTTAGATGGAATTTTAGTTTAGTTTTGATTTGCATCTCCCTGATTGCTAATAATGTTGAACATTTTTTCATACACTTATTGGCCATTTGTATTTCTTTTTTTGTGAAGTATTTAGTTCCATTGCCCATTTCTTGATTGGGTTATTTGTGTTTGTTGTTGTTGTTTTCAGTGTTAAGTCTCTTAAGTACTTTGTATATTCTAGATATTAGTCCTCTATCAGAGGAGTATCTGGCAAAGATCTTCTCCCATTCTGTAAGCTCTTTTTAGACTCCTGATGGTTTCCTTTGATGGACAGAAAATTTTTAGTTTAATAACATCACATTTATTAATTCTTGCTTTAATTTCCTGGATTTGGGGGCCTTATTGAGAAAGTTTCTACTTGTGCCTATATGTTTGAGTATTGAACCTATGCCCTCCTCTAGTAACTTCAAAGTCTCTGGTCTAATTTCCAGATCTGTGATCTGTCTTGAGTTGACTCTTGTGCAGGTGAGAGGTAGGAACTTATCCTTTTTTTTCTACAAATGGATAACCAGTTTTCCCAATACCATTTGTTGAAAAGGCTGTCTTTTCTCCAGCATATATTGTGGCACCTTTGTTGAAAATCAATTAGCTATAAGTGTGTAGATTTATTTCTTTATCTTTTATTCTGTTCCATTGGCCTGTGTGCCTGTTTTTGTGCCAACACCATGCTGTTTTTATTACTATAACTTTGTAGTAAAATTTGAAGTCAGGAATTATGATGCCTCCTTCATGGTTCTTATTGCTGAAAATTACTTTTGGTATTCTGGGTCTTTTGTTTCTCCATATGAAATTTATGACTGATTTTTCTAGGTCTCTGAAGAATGACATTGGGATTTTGATAAGGATTGCATTGCTTTGTAGATAACTTTTGGTAAAATGGCCATTTCAATAATATTTATTCTGTCTATCCAAGAGGATGGGAGATCTTTCTATCTTCTAAGATATTCTTCAATTTATTTCTTTAGTGTTATAGTTTTCATTATAGAGGTCTTTTACCTCCTTGGTTAGATTTATTTTAAGATATTTTATTGTTTTTGAGGTTATTGTGAATGAAATTGTTTCTGAATTTTTTTCCAGTGGATTCATTTTTGGCATATAGAAAAGATACTAATTTTTTTTAGATTGAAAATCTTTATTCAAGAACTAAACCCAATACTTCACAAATTATTCCATGACATATGAAGAGATGGAATTCTTCCAAATTCCTTCTATGAGGCCAGTGCCACTCTAATACCCAAACCAAATAAAGATACCTCAAGAAAAGAAAATCACAGACCAATATTCTTGACGAACATAGATGCAAAAATTCTAAACAACATACAAGCAATATGCATTCAAAACCATATCAAGAAAATCGTATACCATGAACAAGTTGGTTTTATTCCAGGGATGCAAGGCTGATTTAACATGTGCAAATCAATACATGTAATATAGCACATAAATAGAACTAAGGAAAAAAACTGCATGATCATCTCAATAGATGATGAAAAAGCATTTGACAAAATCCAACACCCATTCACCTTAAAAAGCACTGCAGAAAATGGGAATAGAAGGAACTTACCTCAAAATCATTAAGGCAATCCACAATAAACCCAAAGCCAACATCACATTGAATGGGGAAAGACTGTGAGACTTCTCTTTAAAATTAGGAACAAAATAAAGATACCCACTATTACTACTTTTCAATACAATACTAGCCACAATGTTAAGGCAAGAGAAGAAAATCAAAGGAATACAAATAGGAAAAGAACTGAAATTATTCCTATTTGCAGATAACATAATCTTATACTTAAGAGGCAAAAAAAAAAAAAAAAAAAAAAAATCAACCAAAAGACTTCTAGAGCTGATTAACAAACTTAGCAAAGTAGAGGTTTCTTTAAACATTTCAGTGGACAGCCAAATGATGTGGTACATGAGAGGAAATGTGAGGGAAGGAGTGTGGAGCTTCGTGTTGACTATTGTTATTTCCTCTTATTGAATTGTTCCTTTTACTAGAAACTAATACTCTTCTATAATATAAATTTGTAATAAGTAAATAAATTTATTTATTTATTTATTTATTTATTTATTTATTTATTTATTTATTTATTTATTTATGGTAATGGGGATGAAACCCAGTGGCCTTCTACCCCCAGCCCTGTTTTATTTTTCTACTTGGAAACAGAGTCTGGCTAAGTTGCTGAGAGCCTCGCTAAGTTGTTGAGGCTGCCCTTGAACATGCAATCCTCCTGTCTCAGTCTCCCAAATACCGGGATTATAAGCATGCACTACCATGTCCAGCTTCAATTTATTTTATTACTTTCTTTATTTTGTTTAGAGGAAGAAGAATTTATTTTCTCCCAGTTGTAGAGATCTCAGAGGTCAGGCCCCATGAGGTGGAACTTCAGGGCATTATGACAGGAAGAAGAAAGGAAAAGTGTGAACTTGTCATCTTATGGTAGCAGGAGAGAGAGAGAGAACAATTAAGTTCGATTTAAAAAAATCATTGACTATGTTTTATATGCACATGTATATAATGTACATATATAATTATGATGGAAGATTTCATTTGAAGCAAGAATATTAACAAATCAAAAACAACAGATATCTGGCCTATCTTATATTTTCTATTAATTCTATCACCTATTAACAATTTTCAGCTTAAATTTCTAGCATATAATTTCTCACCTCTTTTCAGTGGGTGCTGCTGAAGACCTCGAAGGTAAGATTCTTGTTCTTCCCTACTTAGGAAAGTCAGTCTCTCCAAGCATGTCTAGTTGATTGGCTTTACTTACCACAGCAGGCCTAATATGCGCCCTAGGCCAAGTACTCAAAACTGCTAGACTGAGCACATCATTGTTCAGAGCACAGAGAAAAGAAAAGGGCAAAACCAAGTTTTTTTTTTTTTCATGACTGGTTTCTCCCCAAAGAATGAGATATAAGGCATGAATCTATGCTGCAAACATACCATGAGTTTTTTCAGCTTTTTCCTTGTCCTCTGACCTTTTTTTTTTTTTATAATATACTTTTATAGAAAGTTAAAACTTCTTTTTCTGAAACTTCCAGGTCAAATATTTGGAGAGAACAAAAGTGAATTTGTATAGAAAGAAGCCTTTTGAAATGCTGTCCATAAGCAGCACATATGTGGACACATAAACATTTCCCAATAATTACACTGCTAGGTCTAGGTATTCTCCAGTTTAATGCCCACTTCTCAGCGAGCTGCAAACCGTTTTCCTCTTTTATAGCAGCAGGACAGCTTTAGACACCTGTACTTTCAGCAATTCACTTAATCAATGTTTACTTCATGCTGATGATATACCAGTCACTGTGGTGGGAGTAAGAGATAAAAAACGATGAGCAAAGTAGTCAGGGAACCTACTGCAGCTGTCAGTTACTGGTAGTAGATAATGACCAATGTAGGGAAAGAGGAAAGGAAGACTGCTTAGCTGGTCATTTGTTTAGAGAAATCATCACTTGGCTAGAGATGTAGCTCATTGGTAGAGCAGTTCCTAGCATACGTGAGGTATTGAGTTCAATCCCTAGTATCACAAAAGAAAGAAAAAGACACGAGAAACAACCCAACAAAAGGGAAATTATTACTTGAGCTTCTGGATTAGATTAGGACCCTTATTGCAATAATCTCTTAAATCATCACCCTCTATAACTACATCCTAATACACATAGCAGCCATAATTAACTAGTCATGCATGTGATGTAAGTCACCATTTGTAAAAGGCCTGATCTCTCCATGGTTCCATGCGGGTGGAGGTGACTTCTGCACATTCCCCAAATATCTGGTGTTAAGTGACACATGACTGTATATTTAATTCTGCTTGGAGAGTTGAAATAAAGTTATATTCTTTCCCATGATTGTTTCCTAGGAGTAAGAATATTTCTTAGTTGTTCTGTGTGATGTTTCATTCTCTGATTTATTTTGGCAGTAGTTCTGTAGGGATATGTGGATCTAACTTTAATCCATTTTTATAGAAATGAGTTGTTTTTCTGGAATCTTAGTTTAATGATGCTTGGTTCTGTCAAGAACCTTATCAAGTTTTATTTTGTTGGTTTGATAGTGTGATGGTTAGTGTGGATTATCAACTTGAGTGGATTATGAAACAACTAAGATTATGTGACTTTGGGTGTGTTGATGAGATGATTGGTTTATGTAACAGTGAATTGAAGGGGAAGTCCTGCCCTGAATGTAGGCAGCAGTGTTCTGCTAGGCTCAGGACCTGGATAAAAAGGAGAAAGTCATGTGAATGCATGTGTGGTTCTTCTTGAGAAAAATGCATCTGTTCTTACCTGGTATATCATCCTTCAGCTCTTTGAAATGAACTTTCACCATCATTTCTCTGGAGTTTCCTGGACTTTCCTTCTTGGACTGGGACTGAATTATCAGTCACTCCTATTCTGAGACCCCAACACCAGCTGCTGGTTCCTCCAAGTGTCCACATGAAGGCAGCCAGTTGGAACTACACGGCATTGGACTGTAAGCTGATTTCGTAAATCCCTTTTTACTATACACGTGTCCTGTGAGTTCTTTTACTCACCCTTAATACAGTACATTTGTTATCTTACAATCATGGAGGTCAGAAGTCAGAAATAGATATTGCTGGACCAAAATTGAGCAGTTGGCAAGTTTGCCTTCTGTAAGAGGCTCCAGAGAGGAAACGATTTGCTTGCCTCTCTAGTCTCCAGGGGTTAACTCTATTCCTTGGCTCATGGTCTCTTTCCATCTTCAAAGCCAGCAGTGGCCAATCAAGTCCTCTACTGCATCACTTTGACACTGATTTTTGTCCTCCTTCTTATGCATTTAAGGACACATATGATTACATCAGACCCACCTGGATAATCCAGGAGAATCTCCCAATCTTAGAAACGATGTGAGTTTTGTTATGTAGCAAATACTTGAGAGTATCAACTTGAAAAGAGGAAAGGCTTGCTTTGGCTCACAGTTTTGGAGGTTTCCGTTCATGGTCATTAGCCCCATTATGTTTGGGCCAGTGACAAGTCAGAACATCATGGCAGGAGTGCATGGTAGAGGAAGCCTATTCTCCAGAGGAAGCCTATTCACCTCATGACTGGGCAGTGAAAGAGAAAGACAAAGAGAGAAAGGGAAAGAGAGCGAAACATATAGACAGAGATAGGCTGGGGGTCCCAATATTCCTTTCAAGGGCATGCTCCTGATGATTGGAAGACTCCCTATTAGGCCCCAGCTCTAAGAGGTTTCACTGTCTACCAGTAGTGTCATAATTGGGAATAAGCCTTTAACATGTGGACTTTGAGGGACATTTAAAATTTCACCCATGGTAGTAACTCTGATTACATCTGTAGTCTTACTTCCCCTTTGCCACCTAAGGTGATGCATTTGCATGTCCAGGAGTTAAGATGTGTATATCTCATTGTGTACACTACGGGAGTGGGGGGAGGCATTATTCTGCCAAATGCAGGAAGGCTTAGAATATTTTCATTTAGTATATTCTACTCTAACCTACAAGATATTAAGATTTTCCTTTTTCTCCTCTTCTTGTTCATCTCCCAGTTGCAAAGAGGGCATTTATTGCTTCTTTTTTACCTTTTCTTTCCCTCAAGCTGTATGTTTCAGATACAGCCCCTTTACACAATACCCATGCTTTGCATCTTGTATACTTTTAACTCTTTTCCCCATTATCCTTGCTCTGACAGGTCTGAACACTTTTATAGTATTTCTAACTTAGAGTGGGCTTCCTTTTTCTGGCCATAGTTTTAGGTCAACTTGAGATCCTTCTCATGGTTTTCCCTCAAGTCTTGCCATGGGATGAGGCTGGGCTGGTGCCAGAGACTCATGGAAGTTTTTAGTCACAGCTACACTGAAGTTTCACTAGTCTCTACTCTCAAGGTCTGCTGAGCATATGGGTTTTCTATAAATGTATGTTTACCTTATTTTTTGTTTCATATTATTTTTGGATGAAGTATTATGAGGCTGGTGGGTAGGTTGTTGCTATTATCTTAAAGTTACAATGCTATTTTGTTGTGATTTCACAATATTAAGAAAATATTCCATCACACAAAGAAATAACTATAAGTGCTAATTTTTTTTAACAGTTCATGTTCTAAATTTGGGATACTCTTTATTTTAACTCACCCTGAAGCTTCAGAGAAATAAAGCACAAGTATTTTTTTTTAAGTCCATTTTCTAACAGCCTAAAACAACTGCTCAGCTATTCTTCTTCTTCTTCTTCTTCTTTTTTTTTTTTTTGACTAGGGATTGACCCCAAGTGTATTCTACCTCTGAGCTAAATGCCCAGTTGTATTTTATTTTTTATTTTGAAACAGGCTCTCGCTAATTTGCAGAGGTTGGCCTCAACCTTGCAATCCTGACTCAGCCTCACAAGTACTGGAATTACAGTATGCCACTGTGCCTAGTTTAAATTTGGTTTTGTTTTTTAGCATGGAAGTTTTTGTGCTAAATTTTAGCCTGAAGTACTTGGTATATAAAGTTGACCTTCTGACAGAAGCTGAAGGTGGAGGGAAATATATTTTCAATGTTTTGATATGCAACACATTCATGAGGTTATCATAACTTTTCTTTCCAGATAGATTACTACTAAACAGAAAAAAAAATGGAAAAGACAACATGATGCTTTTTCTGAGAAATGCAAAATATTTTGTTTTGAAACTAGATTTTGAGTAAAATTTTTCTCAAATATCTTATTCTCTGAAGCAGAAAAAACTAGGAAAGATTTTATTCTTCTTTTGGAAAACTGCAATTTCTCAGCCCTCAAAAGCACAGCTAAAAGTTTCTATTACTATTAGGAAACACACACATTACATATTCACAGAACTTTCATTTTATTACCTCATGAATTCAGTCTGCTTCCTAGACACATTGAACAGAGTGGGACCAATAGATGATTATATAACATAATGTATCTTCCCTTTCTATGCAAAGTTGTAAAATATTTACTTTGAAATAATAATGTATTATCCCTTCTTGTTACCAACAAGACAGAATCTCCTATCTTCACTTCAAAGGCATTTTATTTGAACAAAATTCAAGCAAGAATTAGATATTTTCTCTTTTGCTTCTCCTTCCAGTTCTAAAACTACAGAAGTGAAGCAAGAAACCAAATACTATTAGACATGTCACACAGGCATCATTTCAACAAAACCCACGCCAGGTGCACTCAGTCCAAGAAATACTACAACTGAAAACAGCCTGTCTAGCCTGTCAGGGTTGCCCCAGATGCCACCATTTACATTTCTGGGGTCAAGAGTCAGTTAGGGCATGGTACAGACAGCTCACTGCAGAGAGCCTGCACTGTCAACGCTGCTCTAGGAGCACAGGGATTTCTTTGATGAGTTCCCAGAGACTGGTAACATTATCTCCTAAAGGGTCATGTTGCTAGGAAACAGCTTGTTTCCTTGGTCATGGTGAATCCATGGACGACCCCAAAAGTGGCTGCAGATTCTTTGTGGAAGCTCTTGTATCCTCTCCTGGAAACATGATGAAAAATGTCTCCAGCGATACCTCTACTGGGTATCTACCCAAAAGAAAGGAAACCAAACTATCAGACCAACGCATGTGTATCTATGTTTATAGCTGCACAGTTTACAATTGCCAAACTATGGAACCAGCCAAGATGTCCAACAACAGATGAA
>PVLC010032073.1:0-18404 GCA_004027655.1 Graphiurus murinus | reverse complement strand
GGTTTCAGAACAAGGGAAGTTAGAGGACTCTAGCACTGAATGGAATAGCCTAGATGTCCCAAAGATGGCCATCTCCAGAATGAATGCTCTTGGTCACATCTGGTCCCTCCCCCATCTGTGGTCAGCTTGCTTAGCTAACAAAACTTGTATAAGCTCTGGCAGCCAACAGGGCTGGGAACCCTGACAGTGCCTTGGTTAAAGTTCTAAGAGGTACTGGCCCACACTTGCCTATGTGGCTCCTCTTTTTCTGTCCACTCCCAAACCCACTAGGCCTGTTCATTATTTCAGCTGTGTCATGACACCTGCCCTTGTTTGTCCAAGAGCCAGTCTGCTGTCCAGATCACTTTTTATATTTCTTTTCTGATTCGTTATGTTTTACCTTAACTTGCAGAAGTCAATCTTACTTATTTTTAATATCATGCATCAGGTTTTGTTGACACTCATGTGTTGCCTACAGGTAGTATCTACCCAGCAGGGTTGTTGTGAGGCTGGAATGGGTTAAAATATATAAAGCACACAGCACTGTGAGCCTTTAAGAATCTGTGCTTGATAAACATTAGTGTCATTTCTTATATAAATCACTTCACACTTCACACACAGTCTAGCAGTACCTGAGGACACGTAATGATTTTGGCTGCCGATATTTCTAGAATCATTTTTTCCTGATTAAAATAATTATGTATGTTCATTGAAGAAAATTTGAGTTTTATATGAAAGTGTAAAAAAGAAAATGAAAACAAATTTTAATGGCTGTGAGATGTATGACAGTTTGACCATGTTTATTGTGGAAGCTTATTTTGAAAATGTTTCTGTAAGTAAATAATATAGTGATCCCTTTACATCCATCTTTGCAAACTATTCCACATCTTCGCTTAGAATAAATTCTACACTTGATCTTAGCCAAAAGGCCAAGAAGCAATAGAATAAATTCTTGAATGGGGGAATAGCTGGATTATTTTTTTTATTTACATTAGCAAACTACTTGTCAAAAAGTTTGATTTGGCTGCTATTTCTGACATTAGTATATGAGACTATACCATTTAGTAGAAGAAAATAGTGAGCTATAAAAGGAATCTGAATGTTATTTTAATTTCTATTTTATTACTAGTAAGATTGAGCATTTGTCTCTGTTTATTGACATTGTGTATTTATTTATTCTTTTGTTAGTTTGCCAACTTATATCCTTTGCTTATTGTTTTATTTGGGATTTTTTTTTAACTTTCTAATTTAATTTTAAGAATCCCCCTAAAAATATTAACCTTTGTTTTTGTAGTTTGTCTTTTAGTTTTGCTTATGATGTTTCTGATATAGACCTTAAAACATTTTTCCACCCTTAAATGAGTAGTATTTTAAAGTGTGATGTAAGGAAGAAGTGTAATTTTTTTCCAAATAGTATGACACTAATTGAGCACGTGTCCTAGTTGCTTCTGTAGTGTTTAGAGTAGCTTTGTGGTGGTAGAAAATGCATTAGATTCGGAATAAAAAGATTGAACAGTTATCTGTCCTTGGGCAAGGTATTTAATACTGTTGGGCCTCAGTGTCCTTATCCATAAAATGAGGAAATAATAATATTTACTTTACAAAGTTACTGTGAGGATTATATGAGATAAAAAGCACGTAACTATATTTGGTATACCGTTGTCCCTGGGACCTAACTATTTTATTTGGGGCTGTTGGTTTACATGCTACCAAATAACATTGGGATATCTCCTGGAATCAAAGAACTGGCAGTCTTATTTTTTGTAAGAAAATTCTAATTACTTTACTAAAACTCTATGTTTTTATAATGTTAAAATTTATATTTACTTCACTAATCAGATTCATGTGACGTAGTAAAAGCAAAGCAAAAAGTTAGAAGTGGGTCACATTTTGGAAGCTGGAGTGGGGACCCTTGTTTTGGTCAGAGTTCTTCCTCTCACGAAGGCTCACATTCAGATGCTGCTTTCTTAGCATAGCAGTTAAAGGGAGTAGATGTTTCCCACTAACTGGTGATTTTGAGTCCCTAGACAACAATGGATTTGTGTTTAAGATATAGAATAATCATGAAACACAACATAAAGAAGCACTAAGATGTTTTGTTGATTTTAAATAAATATTGATAAAATAAGACTATACTGATATATGATATCATAGGCAAGTGCTATGTGAGCTATATCCAGAACTCCAAAAAGGGATTTTTAATGTGTGGTGCATAGACTTATGAGGTCCTTGCAGTATTATTTTTTTCTGAGGGGGGGTCAGAAATTATTTTCATTTTCTGCTTTTTTCAGTATTTTGACATGGGCTCATTACCTTTGCAATAAGAAACTATATACTATATTTCATGTATTTTATGTATGGGTACATACAGACATCCATTTAAGCATTTCATAGCTCAATTTTCTCTTTCATAAAACCAAAATGAATTTCTCACCATTAATGCCAAATTCAAGACATAACAACACAACACAGCACAACACAATATATCTGGAATGATGTTAAGAAGAAATCCTTCAAAATGTTTTATATAGAGAACAACTTTAACTTTTGTGCTATTAATTTTTTAAATAAACATTGCAACCCATTTATAAATATGAAAATGAAGAAAACATGTCTTGTCTGCTGTTCTGTATCTTAGACAAGAACAAAGGAAATTCTTTTAAAAAATGTAAGCCACTTCAGTATTCTTAGGGTTAAATACATTTTTAGTGATTACTCCATCCAACAAAAATAGAGAAAGCTACTCCAAATTGGATTAAAGGATACCTGTTTTGGTTTTTTTTCCAGCATTAGGGATTAAACTCTAGGCCTCACACATGCCAGGTAAGTGCTATACTGAGCTGCATTCTCAAATCCAAAAGGGGATTTTCAATGTGTGGTGCATAGACGTATTGGGTCCCCGAGACATTTCAAAGGGATTTTAAGATCAAACTATTTTCACAGTGATGTATAAATGGCATTTGCCTATTTTGCTGTGTCAACACATGCACTCATGGCAGGAAAGTATTAGTGAGTTCACTGCAGTGCCTCTGCACACACAGACAGTGGCACTGACTGTCCTGGTAGTCCTAATATTGTCTACTGGCGGATCAATGGATTTTAATCTAACAGAATATGACATGTTCACTATATTATTTCATAATCCACATTGAATCTAACTTTTACCTGTCATCTAATTTGAATGTAATGTCAAAGAATAGTGTCATCAGTCATTGGAAAGGGTTATTAAGTGCTTCTTTTACAACTATATTTCCTTCCTTCCTTCCTCCCTTCCAGTGGCACTGGGAATTGAACCCAAAGGCATTCTATCTCTGAATTACACCTCCAGCCCTGTTTTATTTTGAAACAGGGTTTTGTTAAGTTGCTGAGGATGACTTTGAACCTGCCTCAGTCTCCCAAGTACTGGGATTACAGGCATGAACCACTGTACCTGGCTCTTTTTACAACTCTATTTCTATGTGAGGTTTGACTTCTTTCATGAAATTCTACCAAAAGTATTGTAATATATTAAATGCAGAGGCAGATATGAGAATCTAGCTATCTTCTATTAAATTATATGTTTAAGAGATTTGTAAAATAGTATCAGTATTTTAGAAAAATGACTTGCTAATTTGATTTTGTGTTTTGGAAAATATGTATTTCTTTAAAAATATGTTATAGTAACATGCAGTGGGTTTCTTATAACTATCAAATTAATACTAAACTTATTTTTAGTTTTACGTTTTAATAAGGTACGTATTGATAGATATAACTTGCCTGAACTTAAGTTCTTTGGTGTGTTAACTTTGAAGAGTGTGAAGGAGCCTTGAGGTCTAAAAGTTCAAGGACCACTAGATCAAAATAACTAGAGATAAGTAGTAAGTGTTAACCAGAGAAAGAAAATTAATAATTTTTTTGATTGTCTGTTGTGTTTTGAGCTCATTTGCTTCTCACAATTACTTTAGCAAGTCAATATTAGTATCCTCATTTATAGGTAAGGAGACTAAGGCCCAAAGAAAGTCACCCAAAGGTAAGATTTCAACCCAGAGCTGAAAAATACACTTTCCTCTCACCTCTCATTGCCTCCTCACTAAAGAACACTTTATTCTGTAATTATAAGGTTCAATTTGATCAAAGCATTGGCTTGGATTTAGTTTCATCAGAAGACTAACTTTTACCTTGCTGTGCATGTGTGTGTGTGTGTGGGGGGGTGATATCTGAACAGGGAAACTGAGAGAACTAGGGATGTAATAGGAAAAGAAATATAATATTGCATTAAAAAAAAAAAAAAGGACATAACTTCCATGGTAAATTTTGCCAGGAAGAATAAAAACACCTTTAGAAAATAGGACATGTTGCTCTTTTCAAGACATCACGTATGTAATGCCCCACCAGGGTCCTGCTCACTGCCCCTTGGGCAGTGCTGTCACCCCAAACACACTCTGTGGCTGTCAGTGGTAAGCACTGCATGCTGAGAACTTGTGATGGTCAGGCCCCATATCAAATGCTTTCATCCATGATCTCTTACATCCGACCCTTACTTGCCTCTCTGTGTGATCAGCATTGTGATGCTAAATTTACTAAGGAAGAAACTGAAGATTTGAGAGGTGAAATGATTCCTGTTAAGTGATATTATGCTGAAGAGATGAATCAAGGCCTAATCTGGTGCCGACTCTGGAGCCCTGTTCCACATGCCTGCTCCCCCAAAGAGCTGCGGTCCTTGAGGGTGGGGCCCATGTCTTTTCCTTTCAGATATCCTCAAACCTGGCTGAATGCTTAGATAGCATAATGCTTAGTACATAGTTGGAACTCAGCAAAATTTTATTGAACAAATGAATGAAAAGAAAATAATGTATGAGTGAAATACATGTAGTCAGAGCTTAAAAAAAAAAAAAAGCCAAACTGCTTTGGTATTTCTAGAAGCCCTGACTAGATTAGATCTCATTGTTAGTTCAAGGTATTGGGCTGCCCACTAGCTGAGCCATCCAGCCTTGTTAATTTCATTGGTTTCTTTGATAACATTCCACACTCATTGTTCCCTGTGGTCATTATTATACATCATCTTACTACATTTTATCTGTGTATGCAGTGTTGTGGGAACTGCTGGTTGCAACCTAATATCCAAATTTCTTTCTCCCTAGGAAAACAGAATACTAAGTTAGGAGAGGGAGTTGCTTCCTTTGCAGCTAGCTGTGTTCACTTAACTAAGTCCTGGACAATTAAATTCAAGTCTAAGGTGTTGAGTATTTGTGGTAAAACTCCTTAAATTGAAGAAATAAAATCCAATATCAATTTATAATTTAAGAAAAATAAACTTAAGGAATAGAAGGAACTTCATTGATCTAATCAAGGGAATAATAATAATAATAATAATAATAATAATAATAAAATAGATAACGACATACTTACTGGTGAAATATCAAAGTTTTCTTTCTAAGACATGACCATGACAAGGTTGTCCCCTCTCTCTACAACAATTTAAAATTGTACTGGAGGGACTGGTAGTGTAGCTCAGTGGTTCAGCACTTGCCTAGCAGATGCAAGGACCTGGGTTCAATTCCAAGCACCACAGAATAAACTAAAATAATAAAATTTTTCTCTAGATATTAGCCAGCACATTGAAGCAAGAAAATAAAAAAGAGATATAAAGATTAGAGAAGAAGTTAATATTCACAGGTGACATCACCATATACATGGAAAATCATAAGGAATCTACAAAAACCAGACTAGAATATATAGAAAACATTAACCAAGGTTGCAGGATACAAAGTGAATATGCAAAAGAAATTGCATTTCTCTAAAACACCAGCAAACCATTGGAAAATTAAATTTAAAAATATCCCTAGGAGCTGGGTA
Organism: Graphiurus murinus; assembly: GCA_004027655.1. Lineage (NCBI taxonomy): Eukaryota > Metazoa > Chordata > Mammalia > Rodentia > Gliridae > Graphiurus > Graphiurus murinus. Next base: position 12,590 of record PVLC010032073.1, on the reverse strand, counting down.
TGGTGGCACACACATATATCTCCAGCTACTTGGGAGGCTGAGGCAAGAGGATTGCAAGTTTGAGGGTAGCCTCATCAACTTAGCAAGACCTTGTCTCAAATTAACATTTTAAAAAAGGGCTAGGGATGTAGTTCAGTAGTGGAGCACACCTAGGTTCAATCACCAGTGTTACCTAAACAAAACAAAACACCCTAGGAGTAAATACTACAAAAGACGTTTAAGATCTCTATCTTAAAAATAAGAAAACATTGCTCAGAGAAACTAATAAACAAAGATATATGTCATGTTAAATAATTGAAAGATTCAATATGGCCGGGTGTGGTGGCGCACGCTTGTAATCCCAGCATTCAGGAGGCTGAGACCGGAGGATCCGGGTTCCCGGCCAGCCTCAGCTACCTAGTGAGGCACTCCGCAACTTAGTGAGACCTGGTTTCAAAATAAAGAATAAAAAATAGGGCTGGGGATATAGCTCAGAGGTAGAATGCCCCTGAGTTCAATTCCCAGTACCACAAAAAAAAAAGAAAGAAAGAAAAGAAAAGAAAAAAGATTCAATATGTTTAAGATGTTCAATCTCCTCAAATTGATTTACAGATCCAATAAATCTCAGCATATTTATATCTCAGTCAAAATCTCAGCATATTTGTTTGAAGAAATTGGTGTTGATTCTAAAATGTATATAGAAATGCAAAGGACCTAGGATACAAAACAAACAAAAGTTGAAGATCTTGTACCCCTGATTTCAAGACTTTTTATAAAACAAGATGAGCCGGGCGTGGTGGTGCACGCTTGTAATCCCAGCATTTGGGAGGCTGAGACCAGAGGATCTGGGTTCGAGGCCAGCCTCAGCTACGTAGTGAGGCACTCCATAACTTAGTGAGACCTGGTTTCAAAAAATAAAGAATAAAAAATAGGGCTGTGGGTATAGCTCGGAGGTAGAGTGCCCCTGAGTTCAATCCCCAGTACCGCAAAAAAAAAAAAAAAAAAAACAACAAGATGGCGAAACTTTAGTGGCATGTGTATAATCAATGAAAGAATATGTCCAGGATTAGAATTACACATATATATTCAACTACTTTTTAACAAAGACGCCAAGGTAACTTGATATGGAAAGGAAAGTCTTGCTTAACAAGCAGTGCTGAAACAACTGAATAAATGTATGGAAACAAAAGATGAACCTAGACCTGTTAGTCTCATTTCAAATACAAAAACTTATTTGTGATCATAGCTTTCCTAAATGTAAAAGATTTAGCCATAAAGCTCCTAGAACAAAACAGACTCTATGACCTTAGAGTAGGCAAAGATTTTTTTAGGACAAAAACTACATTCATTGTAGAATTAAAAATTGATATATTGAACTTCACTAAACTCAAAACTTTTGTTTGACTAAAGACATTGCTAGACAAGTCACAAATGGAAGGAAATATTTTCCAAATATATGTTTAACAAGTAATCTGTATCAAGAATGTATAAATAATTCTTACAACACAATACTAAGAAAACAATCTAATTTTAAAAATGGGTAAAAGATTTGAAAAAATACTTCACAAAATAAGAAATAAGAATGACAAAAAAAAAAAAAAAACACACATGGAGAAATTTTGACCTCATTTGTCATTAAGGAAACTCCAATTAAAGCTACAGTGAGATACCACTTACATACCTATTAGAAGGGTAAAATTAAAATAACTAATTTTTTTTTTAGTGAGCCTAAAAGAATTTAGGTGAATCTTAAAGTGAATCTAATTGTGCTAACACCAAGTGTTAGCATGGACATGGAATTTCTGTAACCCTCTCACGTTGTTGATGGAAACGAAAGGGTACATATGCTTCGGATAGCAATTTGGTAGTTTTTTAGAAAATCGTAAGCACACCTATCATACAATTCAGCAATTCCAGACTAGGTATACATCAAAGAGAAATAAAAACATACATCTACTCAAGGATGCACCTCAAGTGATCATAGCAGTATTTTTCATAACAGACAAGAAATGGAAACAACCAAGTGTCCATCAATGGAAGAATGAATAAACGGACTATTTATTAAAACAAAAAGAAGCCAGGTGTGGTGGCATCTGCTTGTAATCCCAGTACTTGGGAGGCTGAGACAGGAGGAGCACAGGTTCGCAGCCAGCCTCAGCTACTTAGTGAGGCCCTCCACAACTTAGTGAGACTCTATTTAAAAATAAAAAAAAAATAAAATAAAATAGGCCTGGGGGTGCAGCTCAGAGGTAGAATGTTTCTGGGATCAATCCCCAGTATCAAAAAATAAAAATAAAATAAAAAATAAATAAAATAGGAACAAACGGCTAATGCACAAAATCATTCATAAACCTCAAAAACATTATTTTGAGTATAGGAATCCAGACACAAAAGGCATAATACTGCATTATTCCATCTGTATGAGATTCAAGAATAGGCAAAACCAACATGAATTATAGAAATCATGAAGAAGTAGAAGTGACTGTGGTGGGGCCTTACGGGACCTTCTGAGGTGATGATCATGTTCTTCATCATCATATTTTGGGTGTTGATTATATTGCTATATTTAATGATAAAACTCATCAAGCTGAACATTTTTGATGTGTGCATTTTAAGTGCATGTCAACTGTACTTTTAATGGGCTACAGAGAGTGAGTGCCGTTTAGTGATCTACTCCTCTTTTCCTTCTTTTTTCCTTTCTGCCTGGAATGAAGAAATGATGATCAGTGTCCTAGAAGCCTTCTTGGACCATGAAGATAAATCCAAGTGCTAAGGATGGTGTAGCAGAAAGCAGAAAAGGCTTGCATTTATGAAGCTACCACACTAGCCCTGAATTGCCTTTTTCTGGACTTCTCTTACATGAAAGTTAAAAAAAAAAAAATCTTGCCTTTTAAAGCCACTGTTTCTGATATTTGCAACCAAACACAATTCCTAAGAGATATAATCAGTGGTAAATTCCTTTCATATTTAAATAATTTTTAGTTGTATTAGATTATAGTTAAGAACAACACTGACATATTTTTAAATAATATGATAAAGGCTTTGTCTTTTATAGAAATTGATTCCTTTAGTGTATAAAAGTATTGAAAGTTAATGTATATTTGGGAAATCATTTTCATATATACCACATGCTTAATAATAATGGACTTGGTTTTGGACCAAACCAGATCTTGGCACAAATCACTAATGAGTCATGAGGCCTTGGGCAAATTATTAACCTCTCAGAGCCTTTGCTACTTCCTCTGAATATAGGGCTGATAAAACCTGCTTTAACATGTTATCGTTATAGAGATTAAGTGAGGTCACATATATGAAGCCTTCAGCACAGGGTCTGGTGCAGAGTGCATTCTAGCTCTTTTTCAGTAGAAGGATATTAAATAATTTGATTTTAAACATGTCATTGACCACACAGGTAAGCCATCACAAAGGAATTTGCCCTTGACCATCCCCTGCATAACACATGGTTTTAATAGCTGATTATAGCATATTATAATGGAGTCACTGCCTCATTTCCTACTGAATTTAATAGCAGTGAAGGCTGCAAAGACCTTCTCTGAGCAACAAGAGAAAGCTGCATTTCCCAAAGTACATCAGAGGAAGCTGCAACAATTATTATTTTGGCAAAAGTCACTGCAGTGCAGAAAGACTCAGAAAAGGTATGTTACTGTCAAATAGCCTTGGAAAGTGGTGGTCATTGAGAACTGAAGGTCCTTGAATGGTGAGGAGGGGGCCCAATCCAAAGGAATCTACAGTGAAAGGCTCAGCAGCCCCTTTGTCTGCACAACACAAAGCCTAGTTTGCCACATCCTGACCTACTCAGGAGGATGCTGCAGGTGCCACAAGGACCCAAGGCAAGAACCACGCAGTTAGGCTGGCCTCCCCTGGCTGCAAGCAACCTAGGCACATGGGAGAACTGCTGAGATCCAAACCAACCAGACAGAAATGCCAGGGAATTGTCATGCTCCTGGCCAGTGCAGCTTAGGAAAGGCAGAGAGTATCTTTGCAAAATCAGTGCACAGTGATGCCAAAGAATCACTTTCCTTACCTGCAAGGGTTGGCGATTTCCTCTGGTGTTGTTTTCATAAAAGGGGAGACGGGTTTTTCCACAAAAGAGCCAAAGCCCAGTCTAAAGTTGCTAGTTAATTTAGACATCTCCTTGGAAAGCAGGGAGCCCAGCTCTTTGATTGTGTTGAGGTCGTCATCCATGGAGGCGGAGAGGTCCATGAGGTAATACAAGTCTACTGGGTAGTCTTCGGTCTGGCGGACATGCACCTGCACAGTCTGCTCGCTACCTGCAGAGCCATACAGGAAAGGCAACTCCATAAAAAAACATCATTTTTTTTTTTTTTTACAATCTCTAGACCAGCTGGCTATTTCATTTCAATAAGAACTTACTGAAAATACAGTTTGATGAACTCTGTGATGGAGGACTTTATAAATGACTGGGCCCATGCAAATCTTTCAGCAGCAAGTTGAGAAGTACTGAAAGAGGTATAAGTTAGGATATTTTATATCTCCTTGGGAGAACTAGCATCCATTTAGATGGAAGATAAGCTGAATTTTTTGTGTGGTTTTATAAAAGGTGAACCAAATAAAGGGGAGTTTAAATCTACATTTCAACTCTTGAAGAGATGTGAGGTAAGCCTAAGTAACATTTGAGTAATTCAAATGGTTACTAATAGAGAAGACTTCTTTAGTAACACATTTGGAGTGTAAGTGACCAATGTGAATGAAAAAAAAAAAATTGTTAGCTAGTTCCTCTTTTCTTACCAAGGGAAAATTTGAGTCACAACAATCAACAATGTGTGATATGGTAGCAGATATGTTACTACAGTGGCAATATTAGCACACATAACATTGTATTTGTTGACATGAGCCAACACATAAGAAATCATAATGTACCTGGTCTCAATTTAAGAATCAGGCTTTGAGGTGCAATCTGAACAATGTCAGAACTATTTTTCTGTCTGCCGACACTGAGAGGCTTATTTTTAAGAATTTCTACTTGGGAGACAGGGTTTTCGATGAAGGCTAATGGACATCCTTTGGATAAAAGATTTGTTGGGGTATCACACCTTTCACCAACTCCAGATGGATGGGTAAAATTCTAAAAAAGAAAAAGAGAGAGAGAGAAAAAAGAAGACAAATCTATATTTCTTTATAAGATGCAGATAATTGAAACTTTTTTACACATTTTGCTAGTTAAGCATTTTGACATCCTAAGTATCCCCACATGACTGACATTGATTGCAGGTCTAAAGCTAAGTTATAGCTGAATAACCTGAGAATTCTGCAAGGAAAGTTATAAGTATAACTGGAGCCTCCTTTTAATTATATTCAATTGAATTCAGGTAACAGGCTTTTAAAGCTGGCTCATTTCTTTAAAGCTTCTCCTGTGGCATGACCAAATCCTTGAGACAGCTGAGTTCATAGACTGACATTTTTCTGTGAATTTGTTTGTTTGGGGTTGACCTATTCCAGGTTCCTGGAATCCTAAAGCTGTCCAAGCCTTTCCGTGTGTCTATCACCAAGTCCAGTGACAAAGAGAGATTTTTCTGTGAAGTCCTAGAGGACAGGGATTATGACATGTCCCTATCTGGCACTCTGTACTGCTTTTATTCATTGGTGTGTTACACTTATTAGCATTGCTTCCCTGAAATCCATCCCCCCAGCGACTTTAAACTCAATGTCATGAAGTGTTCTAGTTGAAGGTCTTTTGGAACTTTCTCCAGGATTTGAAGGTAGCAGGGAAATAAGAGAGAAAAATGATCTAAAGACCTGTTTTTCTGTACAGGACTCTGGAGATTCCCAACCTCCTTCAGATCCACCTGGGCCATAAGTGTAATGTGTTCCACAGAGATGTGACCATTCCCATCATGTAGCACCCAGAGCAGAGAAATGGGGCCAAGAGATGAACACCATTCTTACCTGACAGTCACGGCTGCTCTAGAACTGGCACTAGGCAAAGATGAACTAGAGGCCCATGGGTACTCAGCGAGAACCAAGTCAATGCTCATTGTTTTCTTCCTTGGCCCTAGAATTCTAGGGTACTCTCTCTGTTTTTCCAACTACAAAAGTTACATTTCTTCTGAAATTGATTTTTGAGAATATAATTTGTTATCTACCAGTCAGGCCTATGCATATTTGAGTCTCTAGGCCAGGCATGGAAAACTCTATAACTTCTTATTGATGTAACAAGGGTAAACAGGGGCTGAACAAGGCCTCGGAATCCTTCTCAACATAATGCAGTTGCTATCAGCACTAGTCACAGACTTTCCCAGAAGATTGGAAGTGGTTCTAACCACAGAACTTATTTTCTATCTGCCATAGCAGAAGCCTAATTTACTTTTTGCTCCAACTATCTCAACCATTATATTGATTACTTTGTCTACTATTAGAGTGGCCTTTTAAAGTTATCTGGCCTTAAAATTTGAAAATAATTTTTTGACTAATAAGTATCATCCATAAGTAAAACTACCTTAGAAAGTTCCCTTAAATGAATGCTAAAAAATGTATTTAAAATAAAAATTCTAAGCCAGGTGTGGTGGCGCACACTTGTAATCCCAACATTTGGGAGGCTGAGACCAGAGGATCCGAGTTCGTGGCCAGCCTCAGCTACTTAGTGAGGCACTCCACAACTTAGTGAGACCCGGTTTCAAAATAAAGAATAAAAAATAGGACTGGGGGTGTAGCTCAGAGGTAGAATGCCCCTGAGTTCAATCCTCAGTACTGCAAAAAAAAAAAAAAAAAAAAAAAAAAGAAAAAGAGAAAGAAAAATTCTAGACTAAGTTGTTTTTTTATGTATCTGGCATGAAACTAATATGTCTCCTTCAGAAAATCAATATCCAAAAAACATGTGTTCTCTGCCTCCTCCACCTCCCTTGTATGTTCTCAGTCTTGCTTTTGATACATGAATTCAAAAGCTCTAAATATTCCCTTAACTATTGTTTGTGGCTGCCATCAGTCCTGGAGCAGTGAGCTGGGTTTGTGCTCTCTTGTCTGTCCATTTGATACACATTTGATGTGGAATTTGGATTTTAACAGTTATAGCCTTGTTCTGATTTACTTCCATTTGAGTATGCTACTCAAGTCCTGCTTAACTTGGTATTTATAAGGGCTTCGTCTATGTTTAGGTTCTCCTTATGAAATCCAGCTGGTAGAGACTTGTTTTAAAATCCAGAAGCCAGTCATGATGGCAAATGCCTGTAATCCCAGTCCTTGGGAGGCTCAGACAGGAAGATCGCAGGTTCGAGGACAGCCTCAGCAAGTAGTAAGACTCATCAACCTAGTAAGATCATGTTTCAAAAATAAAAATAAAATAGGTCTGGGGGAGTGTAGCTTGGAGGCAGAGTGCCCCTGGGTTCAAGCCCCACTAACACACACACACACACACACACACACACACACACCCAGAAAGCTAGCACATCTCTTTCCAACCAGGAAACCTTGAGGATTACTCAATCAGATCATCATGTCACAGAACAGGCAGTGGTTGGGATGGCTTTTTTATGTTCCCCAATCATCTTTGTTCTACTTCCTATAGTTTTGAGTTTGACAAGGTCAGGAGTGTCTGGGGCTTTGTCATGGTGTGGTACAGAGTGACTGAGCTCATGAAAATATAATTTTTAAAAGAGTTAGATAATGCCTGAATAGTAATGTTTCCCCCAAGCCTAGAATATTTCTCACAGAATTTAGCAGTGGCTCACAATGGGTCCTGGTTCCCAGATGAAATACAGCTGCAGGATTAACATTGAATGTGTATGTTTGAACCCAGGGAATATCATCGCCTTGATCGCTGATTATCCAGAGAGCCTGGATAGTTTACATGTAACCCGTTAGAAATGGCTTTATAGTAAAAGGAGGAACCAGGTTAAATCAAGGAGGCTGAGTTTAGTGTTAAGAATGATTGGACATGCATGCCTTCTGTAAATTATTTTCCAAAGTAATCCCATGAATGCCACTTTGATCTACATGTACCTATATTTTCATTTCTTGGTCAGTTTTACTCATACAATCCCACAAAAAGACTTACTACCTGAAAGACGACTGAGGAAGTTAACATTTGTGTCAAAAAGACTTACTATCTGAGCTAAGACTAAGGAAGTTAAAGTATGTGTAATTGTAAACAGTTTTTAAAAACACATCGAGGTTACTTGTTTTACCTCCTGGGAACACCATGCACACTGAGGTCCAGTGAGTAAGCAGTCTCTGCAGGTTTCTGCACCTCCCCCGGCACAGCCACCTACATTAAACCCAGGGAGATGCGAGGGAGTAAGTACACTTCATTCATTCCATTTAGGAGACTTATGCCTCTTAAGTTACTTGAACAAAACAATATCAAAGTTTATTTTAGTTTCCAAAGGTCAGTCCTTAAAACGTTAGCAAATCACATAAAGTTTGTATTCTACATCAGTTACATTGAAAATATGTGTCTTATAATCCAAAGATTATCATTCTCTTTTTTTTTCTTAAAATATGAAAATATCTAACTGTTCACAAAATACAGGTCCATCCTATTTGATTATCTTTATTTAAGAACTGTCACTTTAATTTTTAAAAACTATTTGCACCCATTTAGAGATGCTTGTCTAGTAAATGTGATATTTCTGTTTTTCAAATAAGTCCTTTTTCTCTCTCAAGATTACTGCTCTCAACTCGAAGGCCTTATTGTACAACAAAATAGAAAAATTGCCAAAGTGACTGTCACAGTGGCATTAAGAAGTCCTGCTGTGCAGATATGCTGTTTAATTCTCGTCATTAAAATGCCTGTATAATCTTTGTATTTATTTACCTTAAGACTAGAAGATTCACAATGGGAACAGCCCCGTGTTTCTCTGTAATTTGCGAGTGTTCACTCGGTGGCAAAAGAGCTATCAACCAGCTCAAATAGAAAATGACTTCAGTTCTAGTTTCTGAATCAAATGACAGGTTTGTCAGGCATACCATGAAAGCAATATATGGGAGAACTTGGGTCTTACCTTGTACGCGATCATTCCTTCCTAGAAATAGAAGGAACAGGCAGAGCAGCTCAATCCCCATTCGTCTCAGCTCTCGCTGTGCAGATTAAAAAAAAAACAAAAAACAAAAACTGAATTACCTACAACGAAACAAGACCAAAGCTGAATATCGTTCAAGTCTTTCTTTCTTGAAGTGTAAAAGCTTAAATACTACTTACACTGCTTTGAAAAGAAACTTGAGATGCAAATTAAAAAGTTTTCATTAAGACTGAAATGAAAACAGAGGCTACCTGGACAGGTAAAGAAGAAAAGCTGTGTTTAAAAGCAACTTCAACATGATTTACTTCCTTGTTCTCCTTATAAGGAAGGCAGGTGTACGATCATCAAGAAGGTGGAGGAATTCAATTCAGTAGAAATTTTTGTGTAAATTCTATTAGTCTCTCTGCATCCTAGAGAAAGTTAATATCTTTAGTGAAATATTGACCAATAAAATGTCAAAAGAGCAATTGGAACATGATTGTTTCTAGAATACTTTTAATTTAAGGAAAATAGCAAAGATGTAAAATAAAAGTTTTTAAGTCATATGTAAGGAGGGAGAAAAAACAAGGTAAATAAAAATACCTGAGATTTTTGCATTCCATGTTAAAATCTCTGCAGAGAATTAAATGAACTCTGAAAAATAAAGACTTTATTTTACAGTCAGATTAGAAGTTAGGCTAGGGAAAACAAAACCCTATTTCTTTACTTTTTAAAAAAGTAGATAAAAGATATTTTTCCAGAAGTATGAATTCTTATTTAAAAGGTTATATTGGAAATAAATACAAATTAAATTAGAATAGCCTTAAAACAATAACAGTAATTGGAACAGAAGCAGTAACAGTAGTGCCCAAGATTCGGGATCCCTCAGGATAGGGACTAAGGGGTCTTTCTAAGGTACTGTTCCAGGGGCGGGGATGTAGATTGATAGCAGAACTTTTGTCTAGCATACTCAAGGTCCTGCATTAAATCCCCAGCACCACTTAATTAATTATTAGTTGGGTACCTAATATATTGTTCCAGTTTCTAGCTTAAGACTTGGCATATAGGAGACACTCATTTGTTAAATGAAAGTGTGACAGAAAGCTCAAAATGTATAGAAACGATGATTAAGTTCATGAGGTTGTTTGCATTTTTTTCCCCTCAACATATCCAGGAGAGTGTTTGGGAATTTGTAGAAACTGAATAGATAAGAATCAAATACTCACGGTGTCACTCTAAACTATCTGACCTTACCTTAGGCAGGTTTCTTTGTGGCTGGGCTATATCCTAGGAAATTATCTTTTCAAGTTATGTTTCTAGGAAAGCATGTGAAACCTATAAAAAGAGGAAAACAAATGATTGACTGCTTAGATTCTTCCAGAAGCTTATGTTCGAAAATATAAAACCTGGAAGAACGTGACAAAAAAAAGGGGGTGGGGAGCTCTATGAACTCAGTTGACTTACCTTACAGAAGAAAGATGTAGGCACAGGTTTTCAGTGTCCCTGATATTGCCTTTACTTTCAAGCCCAGTACTACCTGTTATTTACTCATTCATTCAACTAGTATTTACTGAGGATCTACTCTATGCCAAATATCCTTCTTTTAAAATATATTTTAATTTTTAATTAACAAATAGTAATTGTACATGTTTGTGGGGTACAGTGTGGCATGTCAATTCATATATACAATGTGTAATGATCAGATCAGGATAATTGGTATAGATACCACCTCAGAAATATATCATCTCTTTGTATTGGGAACACTCACAATCCTCTCTACTAGCTATTTGAAATATTAAATTGATAGTTGTCAATCATAGTTATCCTACTGTTTTAGAACATTAGGCTACTCCTCTCTATACCCATTAACTATTCTCTTTCCATCCTTCCCTTCCCTGGCATCTACTATTGTATTCTCTACTTCCTTAATATCAACATTTTATCTCTCTCTTTTTTTTGGTACTGGGGATTGAACTCAGGGGCATTCTACCTCCGAGCTATACCCCCAGCCCTATTTTTTATTCTTTATTTTGAAAAAGGGTCTCACTAGGTAGCTGAGGCTGGCTGTGAACCCGGATCCTCCAGTCTCAGCCTCCCAAATGCTGGGACGTTTTATCTCTCTTAATAAGATATCTAGGAAAGAGCTTAATTAAGCACAGAGCCCTGGGTCTGCCAATATCTAGAGGACAAAGAGCAGGCATGCTTACTGCCCCTTATAAAAAGGCTTGGGTTCCCTAAACTCTGGGTTTCTGTCTTGTAACACAACCCACTACACATGCCAGCATCTCCTTTTCCCTTTAGAGTCACCCGGTGGGGATTGGTATGGGGGGACTAGTGAAAGAAAGTGTTGACACTTGGACCACTGCTATTGTTGTACATGGGTAAGTCCGTTATCTCTGACCCAGGCATCCCACGTCTCTTGTCAGAATCCATGAATCTGTGACAAGCTAACCTGTTAGCTTGCATGTAAAAATATAAGCTTGGGCCCTTTAGCCTTTTGTAGTTCTTAACAGTCTCCTATTCAAAACCTACCTCTTTCTACAGACTGAACATACAACTTGCAAACATCACTTTGGAAGAAAAGGTCTTGCATCCCACAAGACTTCCCGAAGTGCCTTGGACTGCCTGGTGCTGCCCTGGGCTCCGGAGATCTCCCCAGGTCCTGAACTGTCTGTCTATCCACAGACCTACCTGCCAGCCACCATTAGGATCTTAGGATAAGCTGGGATCATGGATGCCTGCGTGGCTCTAGATCTGCCCACCCCCTAAAAACTGCTCTGAGGTTCTAGCTGCCCCCCAAAATCTCTTCCTCCTGGAACACAGTTAGACTACCTCTCCCAGCCTGTTTTGTAGTTAAGAGAACCCCAATGACTAGTTCTTGCCAATGGAACTTGAGTGGGAGTCGTGTACACAGTTTCATGCTTCTCTGCCAAATGGATGCAGGCAGCAACAAGGTCTTAAGAAAATTCCAAAGACCCAATTTGAATCTGTCCTTTAAATGGGGTATCTTGTGCATTCCCATGTAAATCCTTCCATCCCAATTCCCCACATCATAATTGTACTGGTTATTTCTTCTCAGTCCCCAGCTGCAGCCCCCCCCCCCCAACATCCACCTCCTCCCTTGCTCCAGGCTTGGTGCCTTCCCTTACCTCCCTGGCTCCTCTCACCTGGCTAACTCAGCTTGCTGCCCAGGTCTCGGTGAAGGCACTAGTGTCTGCAGGAAGGACAAGTCTCTCAAGTCCTCCCTTCCTGTGGATGTTCCCCTGCTTGTAATTGTCTAAATACTTGCCTCTCTCCCTCACAGGGCTGTGAGTTCTTTTAAGGCATTAATTTACTCAACAAATATTTACTGAATGCTTGCCACGCAGTAGGCAGGGATCCCAGCAAGTAGCACAATGATAGGCACTTTGTAAGTGGTCAGTTAATATTTATGGAGTAGATGGGTAAAACTTATGTCTTCATTGTTCCGTATTTCACCTGTTGCTGGGCAGGTACTCAGTGAATATTGAGTATATAGATGAGTAAGAGTTGTAATGAAAGCTGAGAAAAGGCTTTAAGTGCAGGGTTGAGAAAATGCAGGGAGGAATTTAAAGAGAAGATATAAAGTAGAATAATGATACAAGAAAATATCCCCCC
>PVLC010032072.1:0-18383 GCA_004027655.1 Graphiurus murinus | reverse complement strand
AAAAAAAAAAAAAAAAAAAAAAAAAAAAATATATATATATATATATATAAAAACTGGGTCATATATAAAATATATAAAAAATATATATATAAACTGGGTCAGGCCTGGCACAGTGGCGCACACCTGTAATCCTAGTACTTAGGAAGCTGTGATGGACAATCGCAGGTTCCAGACCAGCCTCAGCAACTTAGCAAGAGCCTCAGTGACTTAGTGAGACCCTGTATCAAAATAAAAAATAGCCGGGCGTGGTGGCGCACGCTTGTAATCCCAGCATTCGGGAGGCTGAGTCGGGAGGATCTGGATTTGAGGCCAGCCTCAGCTACCTAGTGAGGCACTCCGCAACTTAGTGAGACTCGGTTTCAAAATAAAGAATAAAAAATAGGGCTGGGGGTGTAGCTCGGAGGTAGAATGCCCCTGAGTTCAATCCCCAGTACCGCAATAAAATAAAATAAAATAAAATAAAAATTAAAAATTAAAAATAAAATCGGGCTGAGGGTGTAGCTCAGAGGTAGAATGCACCTTGGTCCAATCAGACAAAAGGAAGGAAGGAAGGAAGGGAGGGAGAGAGGGAGGGAAGGAGGGAGGAAAGAAAGAGGGAGGAGCCAGGCGTGGTGGCGCATGCTTGTAATCCAGCATTCGGGAGGCTGAGACCAGAGGATCCGGTTCTCAGCCAGCCTCAGCTACCTAGTGAGGCACTCTGCAACTTAGTGAGACTCGGTTTCAAAATAAAGAATAAAAAATAGGTCTGGGCATATAGCTTGGAGGTAGAATGCCCCTGAGTTCAATCCCCAGTACTGCAAAAAAAAAAAAAAAAAGAAAGAAAGAAAGAAAGAGGGAGGGAGGGGAAGGAAAGAAGGGAGGGAGGGAGAGAGGGAGGGAGGGAGAGAGGGAGACACTTCCCCCATCTGGATTTTGCTGACTGCATCTTTATGGTGTGGCTTACCATGTTCCTCTGTCCCTTTATTTCTGGAAGCTTGGAAGTTAGATCTACAGTCCTGATCAAATTCATTTAATTTTTTGGTAAGACATCCTAGGCAACACTGTGTCCCTTCTTGAGAATGTTCCCATGGTTGGCTGCCTCTCTTCGTAGCCTATCAGTACTTAGGACCTTAAATCTGTTTGCAGAGGCTGCTAGGCAGAAGGTGGTAAGATCTGGTGGCAAAGGATCCAGGGAGCGGGGCCAACTGTCCAAAAAGGGAGTAGCACGTGACAAAGCCCAGAGGTTCCACTGAAATATTTTAAGCAGGGGAAGGACGAGGTCAGATTATCACTGTAATCTCACAACATTCTAACTCTGATTTTCAGCCTTTTGGGAATCCACCATTTCAACTTTCTTTGATTGCAGTGTTTCAGTATCTTAAGATGTTAACATTCTGACAGCATTTCCAACTTGCTAAAATTCTCACTTTCCGATCGTGGCATTCTTTTTTTTTTTTTTTTGCGGTACTGGGGATTGAACTCAGGGGCATTCTACCTCCGAGCTATACCCCCAGCCCTATTTTTTATTCTTTAATTTGAAACCGAGTCTCACTAAGTTGCGGAGTGCCTCACTAGGTAGCTGAGGCTGGCCTCGAACCCGGATCCTCCGGTCTCAGCCTCCCAAATGCTGGGATTACAAGTGTGCGCCACCACGCCCGGCTCGATCGTGGCATTCTTAAATCCCCATATTTCAATACTACATCCCAACATTTCCACAGTTCTCAGCCTATCATTCCGGTGATCTAACCTGCCAACTTCCTAAGATCTTTCAGCATTCTAAGATTCCAACATTCCAACATTCCAACATTGAGCGCCAGCATGTTAGGATACCCAGATTCTGGCTTTCTCTACCGCCAACATTTGCGCATGCTGTGTGTGTGTGTGTGTGTGTGTGTGTGTGTGTGTGTGTGTGTTGTGCATGTTTTACTGGGGACTGAACCCAGGGGTATTCTACCTCCAAGTTAATATACCCCCAGCCCTTTTTTATTTTTTTGTGGTGTTGGGAATTGAATCCAGGGGCATTCTACCTCTAAGCTAAACCCCCAGCCCTATTTTTTAAAATTTTTATTTGGAAACAGGGTCTCACTAAGTTGCTAACAGCCTCACTAAGTTGCTGAGGCTGGCTTCGAACCTGTGATCCTCCTGACTCAGCCTCCCAAGTACTGGTATTATAGGCCTGGGCCACCACGCCCAGCCTTATTTTTTGTTTTGAAACAGGTTCTCACTAGGCGCTAGGCGAGAGTCTTGCTAAGCCTCCCAAGTGTGCACCACCACACCCAGCTGTGCATACTAATATTTCAACACAGGATTCCACTATTCTTTTTTTTTTTTTTTGTGGTACTGGGGATTGAACCCAGGGGCATTCTACCTCCAAGCTATACCCCCAGCCCCATTTTTTTATTCTTTATTTTGAAACCGAGTCTCACTAAGTTGCGGAGTGCCTCACTAGGTAGCTGAGGCTGGCCGCGAACCCGGATCCTCCGGTCTCAGCCTGGCTCAGGATTCCACTATTCTGAGTCCAGTACTCAGGACTCCCATCTGCCCACATTGGAGATAACATTTGGCCAATGTTGTATGAATTCAAAGCGGCAATTTTCCAGTTCTGAATTCCCAAATTCTAGGTTCCCAAATGTTCCAGCTTCCCTTGAGCTCAACACTCTCAATTCCAAATTGTTAACAACAAGGAGCTGGGATGTAGCTCAGAGGCAATGCGCTTGGTTTGCAAGCGTGCCTCTCTGGGTTCTATCCCCAGTTCCAAAAAGAAAAAGAAGGGGGGGAAAAAAAGACCCAAAAAACATTTAAGCTAAGAACAAACAAAAACCCTCAAATTGTTAACAATGATTCTTGCATGCTACAATCCCCATGTTCTAGAACCCCAACTGTCAACAAGGTAAGAAGCCAAGCTGGATGTGGCGGCACATGTCTGTAACCCCAGTACTTGGGAGGCTGAGATAGGAGGAGCGCAAGTTTGAAGACAGTCTCAGCAACTTAGTGAGACCTTCGGCAACTTAGCAAGTCTCTGTTTGAAAATAAAAAATAAAAAGGTCTAGGGGTATAATTTGGAGGTAGAATGACCCTGGGTTCAACCTTCAGTAACAACAACAAAAAAGCCAGCAAGGCAGGCAAACTTCCAACACTAAGTTCAACTCTCAGAGTCCAACATTCTAACAGTCTCTGATTCCAACGCTCCATCAGGAAAGCAGCCTGATCCCCACATTATAGCACTCCCAGTTTCCACATCCCAGCATTCCAGATCTAGGAAGTTGTCCCCAAGCCCTCCAGGCTCAGCTCAAGCACACCACCAGCCAGGTGTCCCTGGAGCCCCGGGTCACCAGGCAGCAGTCAAGCCCGGGTCTGCAGGCCTCAGTCTGGGGCTGTGGAGTTCACCTGAAGCAGTAGTTGGTGTCCAGGGCTCGGCGGTGCCGGGAGCTGTGCAGATGCTGGGCCCTCTCCAGTGGGGTGGCCATGAGCAGCAGGAAGGGTCGGTTCATGTCATGAATGGCGGCCAGGTCACCCCGACGTTTGGGACCGATCCCTGCTTGGGTTAGGGAGCCAGGGGGTGGAGGACATACACACGCACTCTTAGAGGGATGGATGGGTGAGCAGGGGGTAAATGAGATCGCACACACGCACACACGCACACACAGGTCATATTGGGCATGGGGCCAGGCCAGGGGAGGTGGCCTCACCGTTGATTTCCACTTGAAGTTCGTTACTTTTGCTGTCACAGGAGCAGTGGGCACTGAAGCGAAATCCCTCTATTTCCTCTGTGGGAGGGGGAGAGGGAAGCGGTCTGAGGGCACTGCTCACCCGCCCCGGTGGGAAGAGGCAGGAAAGGGCAAAGCTTGGGGCTCCTTCCTGCCTCCCCCCACACCCTGCTCTACCCTCTCTCTGCAAGTCTCTTTTTTTTTTTTGCAGTACTGGGGATTGAACTCAGGGGCATTCTACCTTCGAGCTACACCCCCAGCCCTATTTTTTATTCTTTATTTTGAAACCAGGTCTCACTAAATTGCGGAGTGCCTCACTAAGCAGCTGAGGCTGGCCGCGAACCCGGATCCTCTGATCTCAGCCTCCCAAATGCTGGGATTACAAGCGTGTGCCACCACACCCGGCTCTCTCTCTCTACAAGTCTCTTGTTCTAGTTCTTTGCATTGCTCCTT
Source organism: Graphiurus murinus (assembly GCA_004027655.1). Lineage (NCBI taxonomy): Eukaryota > Metazoa > Chordata > Mammalia > Rodentia > Gliridae > Graphiurus > Graphiurus murinus. The sequence goes on along the minus strand of PVLC010032072.1, from coordinate 14,244 downwards.
CTCCTCCTTCAGGACACAGCTCAAATGTCACCTCCTCCGGGAGGCCTTCCAGAATGCACACCCTTCCACTGTGATATCATTTGACTTGCTTCGGAGCATGAACCCTCTCTGATATTCTGACATTTGCATCACGTTATTTATTTCTCTCATTGTTTTTAGTAGAAAGCAGGACGCACCAGGGCAGGAAGCCTTGTTTTTCTTGTTCCCCACCGGGTCTGGCCTGCAGACACAATAATAAAATCTGCTGTGTTCCGGGTGCTGAGCCCGGTTCTAAATTCTGTGCGCACCATCTTTACCTCACCCAAACTCCCCATTTTCCAGGAAGCTGAGGTGCACAGAGAGGAAGTGACGTGCCCAACCTACACAGGTGCCAAAAGGTGGGGCGGGGTGCAAATCTAAGCCTGAGCACTTTCCTACACTGCAACTGTGAGTTCTCTTTCTTTCTCCTTTTATTTTGTTTTTTTTTGGGGGGTGGGTACTGGTACTAGGGATTGAACCCGGGGCATTCTACCTCCAAGCTACACCCCTATCCCTTTTTAGTTTTTATTTTGAAAGTGTCTTGCTAAGTTGCTGAGGGTATTGCTAAGTTGCTGAGGCTAGCCTCAAACCTGCTATCCTCCTGTCTCAGCCTCCCAAGTACTAGGATTACAGGCATGTGCCACTATGCCCAGCTGTGAGCTATTTCTTGAATGAATGTGGAAATGATTTATAAGCTCCTACTGTAACACAGTCCCTAAGCTGTGCGTGGAACTCAGCATCAACCAAGACTCAGCATCCTTCCAGACCTCCATCCAGTGGCCCAGCCCATCCAACTGGCACCTGCTTGCTCCCCACTCCCATCTTTTCATCAGGCCAAACTAATGCATATGCCATCAATCTCAGCACAGCCGCCCTCATCCTTGAACCCCCAAAACCCCCAAATGGGCGTGGGTGTCATCTCTGGGCTCCCACAGCACTTAGGGCCTCCCTCACCCCAGCTTTGATCCCCCTGCCTATGCTACTGCGGCCTGGCCTCAATCATTCTATGTTATTACTGCCCGGCAGGGTTTGGCAAGTCCTCCTATGTGTCCAGAAGACCCTACGAAGGCAGGACCCAAAATGGTCTTGGGTACCACTGTGTCCCTAACACCACCCAGCACAGGGCTGGGCACAGAGCAGAGACCTGTTGGCGTTTACTGAATAAATGTGTGAATGAGAGGGCGAGAAGGAAGGGAGAGATGGACACTGTGGATTTAACCAGGTATAGGACAATGCAATTCTCTCCTGTGCAGATGAAATGTCAGGCTCTCTCCGACCTCAGGGCCTTTGCACAGACACTTCTGCCCCTCTCTCTTTTCCTAGCTGGCTCTATTAATCTTTCAGGTATCAGCTCAGATGTTCCCTCCTCCAGTCCGGGCTGGGTGAGGTACCTCCTGTGGGCTGTCTACCCCAGCCCTGTCCACTTTGGGCCATCACTGCTTCACTGCAGCCCGTTCCTCATCCACCCACCCACAGAATATGAGCTCCGGGAGGGAAAAGATAGGGCTGTGTGGGTCACTGCTGTGTCTCCAGCAAAACCCAGCACAGGGCAGGGCAGAGAGCTTGAGAAATGGATTGACCATTAATGGATTTGTCAGTTAATCACCCAGGTGTTAGGAAGGAAAGCTGAGCTAGGCTCTTGGACACCAACACTAGATGGGGGCTGCTAGCCGGGTGGCCCCAGGACAGACCCCATCAAGAAGCAGAGGTGAGCAGACGAGCAATCCTCACCTCCTTGGCTCAGCCACTGCCGCACCACTCCAGTGACATCAAAGGACAGCCACTCCTGCGTATTACTGGGGGTCAGCAGCCGGTTGCTGAGGTAACGCCAAGAATTGTTGCTGTATTTCTAAAGGATGGTGAATAGGGGAGAGAGAGACTAGGTAAATGGTAGATGCTGCTATGCCCTCACTACTACTGATTGCACCCCCACTCTTATTTGTTCCCCTAAAAGGACTTCCAGACAGTCCCCAGACACGAGCCTCCCCAGACACCACACCATGGAAACCTGCAGGCTCTGTCCCTGTCTCAGCATCCCTAAGGGGAGAAGCAGAGAAAGCCCCAGGCTGGGATTAAGGATCCCTGGGAATCGGGCATGGTGATGTGCTTGTAATCCCAGTACTTGGGAGGCTGAGACAGGAGGATTGCAGGTTTGAAGCCAGCCTCAGCTACTTACTGAGGTCCTCCACAACTTAGTGACACCCTGTTTCAAAATTTGTAAAAATAGCCGGGCGTGGTGGCGCAGGCTTGTAATCCCAGCATTCGGGAGGCTGAGACCGGAGGATCCGGGTTCGCGGCCAGCCTCAGCTACCTAGTGAGGCACTCTGCAACTTAGTGACACTCGGTTTCAAAATAAAGAATAAAAAATAGGGCTGGGGGTATAGCTTGGAGGTAGAATGCCCCTGGGTTCAATCCCCAGTACCACACACAAAAAAATTAAAAATAATAATAAAATAGAGCTGGGGGTGTAGCTTGGAGGTAGAATGCCCGAGTTTAATCCTCAGCACTGAAAAAAAAAAAAGCCCCCCTGGGGCAGCTCAGCTTCTGCCCCTGATTCCCTGAGGGCTGTAGAAGCCTTGTTTGCCTCTCGAGGCCTCAGTTTCCCCATTGGTAGAGTCCTCCCCACCCACTCCCACAGTTTGGACAGTCCTCAGTGCTAAGCCACTGCTGCTAACTTTCTAGGGTTTACTGGGCACACAGTTCAGCAAATTTGACACCCTAGATTCTCAAAGTCAATAACTTTCTTTTTTTTTTTTTAATTTATTCTTTATTTTGAAACAGGGACTCACTAAGTTGCCAAGGGCCTCACTAAGCATCTGAGGCTGGCCTCGAACCTGTTATCCTCCTATCTCAATCTCCCAAGTACTGGGATTACAAGCGTGCGCCACCATGCCCAGCTTTTTTTATTTTTTGAAACAGCATCTTGCTAGGTTGCTGAGAGTCTTGCTATATTGCTGAGACTGTCTTTAAACCTGTGATTCTCCTGTCTCAGCCTCCCAAGTACTAGAATTACAGGCATGCACTAATACACCTGGCTTTTTTTTTTTTTTTTTTTTTTCTGGTACTAGGAATGGAACCCAGGGGCACTCCACCACTGAGCTACATCCCTAGCCTTTTTCGTTATTTTGAGTCAGTGTCTCACTAAATTGACTAGATTGGCCTTGAACTTCCGATTCTCCTGCTTCACCTCCCAAGTAGCTGGGAGTCTACAGGCTTCTGCCACTGTGCTTAGCTACCCCTTATGAGAGACTAACATCTATCATCCTGAGTCTAAGGTTCCATATGACATGGATTCTAGGTCATTGTACCTTCCAGAGACTCCAGCCCTCCTGGAGACGCCAGCTTCTAGAGTAGCGCTGTCCAAAAACAATTTTCTGGGAATGTTCTTTGTGTGTGTGTGTGTGTGTGGCGGGGGGGTGTTACTGTGGATTGAACCCGGGGCATTCTATCTCTGGTCTACACCCCAGCCTTATTTTATTTTTTATTTTGAAACAGGGCTTAAGTTGCTGAAGCTGGCCGTGAACTTGTGATCCTCCTGTCTCAGTCTCCCAAGTACTGGGATTACAAGCCTGTACCACCATACCTGGCGGAATGTTCTTTTTTTTTTATCTGCGAAGTCTAAAATAGTCTGCTAACCAAAGGACCACTGAGTATTTTTTTTTTTCTGGTACTGGGGATTGAACTCAGGGGCATTCTACCTCCGAGCTACACCCCCAGCCCTATTTTTTTTATTCTTTATTTTGAAACCGAGTCTCACTAAGTTTTGGAGGGCCTCACTAGGTAGCTGAGGCTGGCCGCGAACCCGGATCCTCCGGTCTCAGCCTCCCAAATGCTGGGATTACAAGCGTGTGCCACCACGCCTGGCACCACTGAATATTTAAAGTATTTAATTTTTGTTGTTGTTGTTTTGTGGTACTAGGGATTGAACCCAGAGGCATTCTACCTCTGAGCACACCCTGAGCCCTATTTTATTCTTTGTTTTGAAACAGGGTCTCACTAGGTTGCTGAGAGTTTCACTACATTGCTGAAGCTGTCCTTGAACCTGTGATTCTCCTGTCTTGGCCTCTCAGGTACTAAGATTACAGGCCTCAGGCCTGTACCACCACACCTGGCCTTTTTTTTTTCTTTTTTTGAAACAAGGGTTTTACTATGCTGCTTATAGCCTGGCATTGAACTCCCGGGCTCAAGTGATCCTCCTGCTTCAGCCTCCTGAGTAGCTGGTACTACAGGTGTGAACCATCATGCCCACCAAAACTTAATTTTTTTGCATGTGTGTGGTGCTGGGGATGGAACCCAGGGGCATTCTACCTTTGAGTTACACCCCCAGCCCCATTTTATTTTTATTTTAGAAACAGGGTCTCACAAAGTTACTGAGGGACCTAAGTTGCTGAGGCTGGCCTTGAACCTGCGATCCTCCTGCCTCAGCCTCCCAAGTACTGGGATTACAGGTGTGAGCCACCATGCCCAGCCTGTCCTGCATTCTTAGAGTCCAACTCCTAAGACTCCAATCGTCTAAGAGTTTAACATTGTAGGATGCAGAGTCTGAAAGTTTCCAAATCCTAAGATTCAGTGTTCTGTGTTCCTCCATCTCTCAGGGACCATCTACATCGATCCTGCAGCCAGCAGCCTTCCAAATGGCCCACCTGGCCACAGCTCGGCCCAGTGGCCTGCACCCCACCTCTCAGGCTCATGGCCTCACCTGGTACAGTTCCACGTGTTGCTCTGCTTTTACCCTGGTCCTCTGCAGACGCAGTTCTGCCCGGGACAGCAACAGGGGATCAGGCACCGCTTCCCGGAGCTCTGACGTGTTGAAGAACATATATACACTGTGTGAGATGTCCTTGGTTTTGTCATAGATTTCTAGGCAGGAGGATGAGAGAAAGAGGATATCAAGGGTTTGGCAGGGGAAGGAGAGCAGGTGTACCCCAATTCTAAGTGCATGGGCTCTGGAGCTGACAGCTCTGGGTTGGAGTTCTACTTTTTTTTCGTGTGTGTGTGTGTTATTGGGAATTGAACCTAGGGACATTCTACCTCCGAGCTATACCTCCAACCTTATTTATTTTTTATTTATTTATTTATTTATTTATTTATTTATTTATTTATTTAGAGGTACTGGGGATTGAACCCTGGGGCATTCTACCTCCGAGCTACACCCCCAGCCCTATTTTTTATTCTTTATTTTGAAACCGGGTCTCACTAAGTTGCAGAGGGCCTCACTAGGTAGCTGAGGCTGGCCGTGAACCCGGATCCTCCGGTCACAGCCTCCCGAATGCTGGGATTACAAGCGTGCACCATCACGCCCGGCTTTTATTTTTTATTTTGAAACCCGGGCGTGGTGGCTCACGCTTGTAATCCCAGCATTCGGGAGGCTGTGACCAGAGGATCCGGGTTCACAGCCAGCCTAGTGAGGCCCTCCGCAACTTAGTGAGACCCGGTTTCAAAATAAAGAATAAAAAATAGGGCTGGGGGTGTAGCTCGGAGGTAGAATGCCCCAGGGTTCAATCCCCAGTACCGCAAAAAAAAAAAAAAAAAAAAGGACTGGGGGTATAGCTCAGAGGTAGAATGCCCCTGGGTTCAACCTCCAGTACCGCAAAAAAAAAAAACCAGTTCTCGCTAGGTTGATGAGAATCTCAGTACTTGCTGAGAATGTCCTTGAACCTGCGATTCTCTTGTCCTGGCCTCCCAAATACTGGGATTACAGGCATGGGCCACTGTGCCCAGCTGGAGTTCTACTCTTGATAGTCTTTTGCTGTATAAACTTGGTGGAGGGGCTTCCCTACTCTGGGTTTGTTTCCTCTTCTGTAGGACAGGTCCCACCCACGCTCTTTCCCATGAAGCATCAAATACCCACCTAGGGATCCGACCAAGTGGGGCTACTCTACTGTCTCAGGTTTCCCCAGGGCTTGGAGCCTCCAACACAAATTAAACTGCAGAGTAAGGGTCAAAGGCATGGGCTATGGAATCAGAGAGTGCCTTGGTTGCCTCTCAGCTGTGTGGCTTTGGGCAGTTCACACCCCCTCTTGGAACCTCAGTTTCCTGTTATTCTTTGAAGAACACAAAAACATCAAGCTCCCTGACTTCCAACCCAGGCTCTCCTATTTGAAGCACTGTGTCAGCAGTGGCAGGTGAATCCCTCTCTGAGCCAGCTCCTCGTCTGTAAAAGACCATCCAATTCAAGCAGCTGGGCATGGTGGCACATGCTTGTAATCCCAGTACTTGGGAGGCTGAGACAGGAGGATCGCAGGTTCAAAGTCAGCCTCAGCAACTTAATGAGGCTCTCAGCAACCTATAGAGACCCTGTTTCCAAATAAGAAGTAAAATCGGTCTGGGAGTGTAGCTTGGAAGTAGAATGCCTTTGAGTTCAATACCCGGTACCAAAAAGAAAGAGACAGAGGCAGAGGCAGAGAGAAGAGATCCTATTTCAAGATTATAGGAGCAGATTAGCGACACAGATGATACAAGTAAAGCCTGTGACACAGAGTCTCACACACCTGTCAGTTAATAATGTGTTATGTTGCTGGGCGTGGTGGCGCACGCTTGTAATCCCAACATTTGGGAGGCTGAGACCGGAGGATCCGGGTTCGCGGCCAGCCTCAGCTACCTAGTGAGGTACTCCGCAACTTAGTGAGACCCTGTTTCAAAATCAAGAATAAAAAATAGAAGCTGGGAGTGGTGGCGCACATTTGTAATCCCAGCATTCGGGAGGCTGAGACTGGAGAATCTGGGTTTGCGGCCAGTCTCAGCTACCTAGTGAGGCACTCTGCAATTTAGTGAGACTCGGTTTCAAAATAAAGAATAAAAAATAGGGCTGGGGGTGTAGCTCGGAGGTAGAATGCCCCTGAGTTCAATCCCCAGTACCGAAAAAAAAAAAAAAATAGAGCTGAAGGTATAGCTTGGAGGTAGAATGCCCCTGAGTTCAATCCGATAATAATAATAATAATAATAATAATAATAATAATAATAATAATAATGTGTTATGTTAAAGAGCACTGTTGGCAGACATAGTGCTGGCACACACCTATAAAACACAGTACTTGGGAGGCTAAGACAGAAGGAATCCAGATTCAAGGCCAGCCTCAACAACTTAAGACCCTCAGCAACCTAGTGAGACCCTGTTTCAAAACAAAAAATAGCCAGGTGTGGTAACACACGCTTGAAATCCCAGTACTTGGGAAGCTGAGACAGGAGGATCACAGGTTTGTGGCCAGCCTCAGCTACTTAGTAAGACCCTGTTTCAAAATAAAGACTGAAGCCGGGCGTGGTGCCGCACGCTTGTGATCCTAGCATTTGGGAGGCTGAGACCAGAGGATCCGAGTTCTCGGCCAGCCTCAGCAACCTAGTGAGGCACTCCACAACTTAGTGAGACCCGGTTTCGAAATAAAAAATAGGGCTGGGGGTGTAGCTCGAGGATAGAATGGCCCTGAGTTCAATCCCCAGTACTGCAAAAAATAAAAATAAAAAATAAATAAAGACTGAAAAACAGGGCTGGGGATGTAACTCAGAGGTAGAATGCCTCTGGGTTCCATCCCCAGTACCATACATACATACATACATACATACATACATACATACATAAATAAATAAATAAATAAGGTTGAATGCCTCTAGGTTCAATCTCCAGTATACCCCCCATACACACACACACATGAGCACTATTTGCAGACACAGTCCAAAGCCTTTTGTTTTGTTTTTGTGGAACTGGGGATTGAATCCAGGGGCATTCTACCTCTGAGTTACACCCCCAGCCTTTGCCTTTTTTTTTTTTTGAAACGATCTCACTAGGTTGATGAATCTCACTATTCACTGAGACTGTCTTCAAACCTATGATCCTCCTGTCTCAGCCTCCCAATGTTCAAAGCCTTTTACAAGGATGAAAACACTGACACCTCAAAACTATGCCATGAGGAAGACATTTTATCGATTTAATAGATGGAGAAACTGAGGCACAAAAAGATTAATTCACCTCGAGGTCACATAGCTAGGAAGTGACAGAATAAGACTTTGGCTATTTCCCTCAGCTATGCTGTCTTCCTGCCAATGAGACATTATTATCATCATTATTATGAATTGCTTCTTCCCATAACTCTCTCTTCCTCTAGACGTTTGAGAGGTGTGAAATTCATTCTAGGTAGGAATGCCTGAAGTGGGGAGAAGAAAATGAAGAAGAGCATTGTCTAGTCTTGGAGAAGTGTGGGGTTTGGGATGGAGGGGCAGGCAGTGAACTCCTGGATCAACTGGGGTGATTGCTTTGGGCCTCCTACAGTGAGGGTGAAAAGATGAGAAAGGACAGAGGAAACCCCTTCCTGTGGCCCTCTTCCCCTACTCCTCCTCCCCACCCGCCTGCGCCCACCCCATAAGTCCTATTCTGGGACCAGCCATTACTCAGCAAACCCCAAGGGAAAGGCAGAGCCTTGGCTGGGGGTAACAGATAGAGGAGGGAAAGAAGGACAGGAAGGGTTGGGAGATACAGCACAAAGGGGGAGATGTAGACGGCAGAGACAGGACGGGGTGGGGGGCGGGTGTGGACAAGAGAGAAGAGACATTTGCGGGATGAACCACACATGGACAGACGAAGGAGATGCGGGTGAGATGAAAAGACTGAGATGGAAGCCGGGCGTGGTGGCACATGCTTGTAATCCCAGCATTTGGGAGGCTGAGGCCGGAGGATCCGGGTTCGCGGCCAGCCTCAGCTACCTAGTGAGGCACTCTGCAACTTGGTGAGACTCGGTTTCAAAATAAAGAATAAAAAATAGGGCTGGGGGTATAGCTCGGAGGTAGAATGCCCCTGAGTTCAATCCCCAATCCCCAGTACCGCAAAAAAAAAAAAAAAAAAAAAAAAAAAAAAAGACTGAGATGGAGAGGCACAAGTCAGAGGAGAAAGATATGCATTTGCAGTAGAAACACAAAGTGTCAAGGAATAAAAAGGGATTGGAAGTATCACGGTTAAACCTCTACAACGAAAAGAAGGCTACACGGAGAAGTGCGTGGGGAGGGGGCGCCATTTGGCTGGAGCCACAAATTGAGCTGAGGAACGGGAGGGAGACCCGAAAGCCCACCGCCCAAGAGAGAAAGTGAAACCTGGAGGATGGCCCCCAGGCTCGGGGCCACGCGGAAAGCCTGGGTCCCTGCGTGGGCGCCGACGGGGCGGGCCCAGGACCAGCCCCGCCCGTCGCTGGGGTGAGAAGAGCGGGAGCTGCGAGGGCGGGGACCGGACCTGCCTCGTCTCGCCCCGGGCTCCGCGCGATCCCCGCCCCCGCCCCCGGGGCCAGGGAAGGAAAGGGAAGGGAGGAGGGCGAGGCTGCCGGACGCTGGGGTTTCCCCAGCCTCTCTGAAGAGGAGCTGGGACTCTGGAGTCCAGACTGCCAGCGCTCAGCTCTGCGGGGTCCTCCTAGCCCTTCTGGAAGCGCAGGCCCCTCCTCCCGCGCGTGGCACCCACGTGGGGCTCTCACCCCTACACACCAGCTGGGTTTTCTCGCCTCGCACCCCCAAGCTTCCCCCACGGGGTCAATTCCTCGCTCAGCCCACTCCTTTACAGGCCGTGGCGAGGGGACTCGCCGGCTCGGGGCACGGATGACACCGTGTCCCTGCTCCGCCCGCCTCGCGGGGCCACCTTTTCCACGCCTGTCTCCCCTCTAACTGACTCCCCGTAGAATTCGCTTCCTCCGCTGGGCTCCGCGCGCTCTTTCTCCCTGTCCTAAACACCCGATGACACCTTCCCTCGCATCCCGGCCCGCTCTTCTCCGGCGGACCTCCTCCGAACGACCTACCTTCCCTCTCTCCCCTCATTTATCACACCTAAACCATGGTCACTCTCTCTCCACAATTCTCCCCAATCCCGCGTGTTCCTGGCGCCCTCTGAAAGTGGATCCGTTCTTACACTTTTCTGGCACTTCTTGGGGTTTGCTTCACCTAGCTTTTTCTGTCCTAGAATCTTTCCACCTCACCGACCCCAGAGCTCTGTCTGGGCCAGCTTTCCCCACCGCTTCTCCTTTCCCAAATGCTGGGGTCTTCGCTTCTCCCCGAACGAGGCTCCCGTCTCTGCCAAGTGGAACCCCACGACTCTCACATCCTAGCGCGCCCTGGAAAAGGGAGCCCTCCTCTACCCCCCAATTGCTTCTTTCCTTCTAGGGGACTCTCCCCACGTCCCCGCATACTCCTGCCGCCCTCTATTAGTGGTCCACCTCGCTCGCTCGCTCTCTCCAAGACCAGAAAGCTTGGGAGTAAGAATTCATTGGCATCCTCTTTGGGACACCTCCCCCCGAGCGTTCCCGGGGGTCCCCTTCCTCCTGCCTGTTTCCTCTGCCAGTAATTTCCTCCCCGTGACCCCTGCACTCCGGCGCCCCCTGGGGGCCCCGGCCCGGCTCCCCAGCCCCCCGAGCTCACTGTTGGTGCTTTCCACCATTAGCACGCGGGTGACCTCCTTGGCGTAGTAGTCCGCCTCGGGCTCGGGCTCCGGCTCGGCGCTCTCCCCCGCCACCTGGTCGCGGGTGCTGTTGTACAAGGCCAGCACGGCCTCGGGCAGCGGGCCGGGCGGCACCTCCCCCTGGCTCGGGGGGCTGGCGAGCCGTAGCTTGGACAGGATCTGGCCGCGGATGGCCTCGATGCGCTTCCGCTTCACCAGCTCCATATCGATGGTCTTGCAGGTGGACAGTCCCGCGGCTGGCCGGCCAGGCGTCAGCACTAGTAGCCACAGCAGCGGTAGCAGCAGCGGCAGAAGCCGCAGCCCCGAGGGCGGCATGGGGGAGGCGGCGCTCCCCGGCACTGCCGAGAGCGCAAACAGGACAGAGGTGGGATGGGGAGTCCCCGCCCCTGCAGGGGCTGGGGGTCTCCCGGGGAAAGGTAGGAGGGTCTCGGGGGGAAGTTAAAGCCCTCAGAGAGAAAGAAGTAGGAGTCGCGGGGAGAGACCCCTCCGACACAGGTTGTATCCTACGAGTACCAGAAGGTGGGTGGTCTTGAATGGGAAAGTTGGGCAGATCTGAGAGAAGTCGTTTCCCCGAGGAGAGAGGGTCTTAAGATGCGCTGGGGCGCAGGAGGCAGGCTGGGGGGAGGGCGACGTGCAGGGGGGTGCGCCCCAGGTCTAGGGTGAAGTCTTCGTGGGAGGCGGTGTTTGCAGCTCCTGCGGGCTGGTCCGGAATGGGGGCGCCGGGGGGACGCGGTGTGGGGGGCAGGGAGCGAGCAAGCGTCGGAGGCGAGGCGGTGAGCGAGGGCGATCTGGAGTCCCCAGGTCCTGCCTCCTCGCGGGGCAGCGCTGCGCCAAGCGGTCCCGCGTCTCCGGCTCCCAGCGGCAGCGGAAAAGTCTCAAAACTTTTTTTTCCTTCTTCTCCCAACCCGCTCGTCCCTCCTCCCGCTCCTCCTCCCCCTCCTCCCCGCAGTGGCGGCGGCGGCGGGGGTGGCGGCGGCTGGTTTCAGACTCTGGGGCCTCGGGCTGCTTTTCGGCGGCTCTTTCCTTGGCTCCGGGCGGAGGCGGCCCCGCAGGCTGCTCAGAGCCGGGGTGCCCCGGAGGGGCCGTCCCCCTGCCCCGGCCGAGGGCCTCGCTGTCGGGCGGATCCGCGGCTGGAGGAGGGAGGGGGACGGCCCGGGGCTTGAAGGGCGGCGGCGGGACCGGCGGCGGTGGGGGGTTTTGAGGCTGCCCCAGCCCCACCCAGGAAGCGCGCGGGGCGGGGGCAACCCCCGGGGGAGGGCATGGGGGGGCCACCGTCCTCATCTCGCGTGGGCGGGCTCCGAGGGGGGTCCCTTCAGCCCAGGGGGAGGGGGCGGGCACCCCGGCTCCGCCCCGCCAACAGGGTGCTGCCTCCTGGCGGCGGAGCCCTACCAAAGCAGGTGACGGCGATGCACCTTGGCTTTGGGGGTTGGTGTGGGGTCGCCAAGAAAATGAGGACCTGAGAGGGGGTCAGAGAAGGGGGACCCAGAAGAAGAGAAGCAGAGGCTGGGGCAAAGGGCCTGGCCCTTATCTTCTGGGGGCCTGATGACGGGGGAAGGTGTCTGTGTAAGGATGGGACAAGGGGACATGTGATAGATGAAGGGGGTCAGGAAGACACCATACTTGTAAGAACTGCTTGCCTTTATTGAGCACCTCTCATGTGCTAAGCAGCCTCTTCTCCCCCACCGGCTGTGACCCTCATAGTACTGCCCTGCTGACAGAAACCCTCCAGGAGGCCGTTCCTGGGCAGAGGGAAGCAAGGCCATGCCTTGGCTGGGATCAGTGGCCATGCAGTGGTCACTGTGCCACCTTGCCCTCACTGGCTGTTGGAGGCAGGGTCCTTCAGCACTCAACACCATAGCGGTCAAAGTGGCGCAGCAGCAGGCCGACCTCAAGGTGCACGGTGCCACCGGCGGCTGTGTGCAGGCGATAGCGGTCGGCCCCACTGTAGATGGTGTCTGCATGCAGCAGCTGTGGTCCGCCACCCACGAAGGCCCTTGCCAACTGCTCCCGCCAGCTGCCCAGGGGCCTCCAGGTGGGGCAGTCCAGATGGTGGGTGCCAGGGCTGCTGGGCACATGGCAAAAACCATAGCCTGCAAGCTGGCAGCGGCCGAAGCTGTCCTGGGACCACACCTGGAGATGGAGCCGGGGCCAGCCTGCAGGACAGGATGGACAGAGGAAAGGAAGTTTGGGTGAGACCCAGATTCCTGCTCCTGGGTCCCCACCTCCCATATACTGAGACGCTGAGCCCAGTCCTTTCCCCTTGGATTTCTGCCTAGCCTCCTCTCTCAGTTCCCACTTGCTGACCTAACCCCACATAACATCCAAATAGATCTTTCTTTCTTTTTTGCGGTACTGGGGATTGAACTCAGGGGCATTCTACCTCCGAGCTATACCCCCAGCCCTATTTTTTATTCTTTATTTTGAAACAGGGTCTCACTAAGTTGTGGAGTGCCTCACTAGGTAACTGAGGCCTGCCGAGAACCGGATCCTCCAGTCTCAGCCTCCCACCAGATAGATCTTTCTATCTGTCTTACTCCCGTGCTCAAAACCCTTTCGTCAGCCTGGCATGGTGGCACACACCTGTAATCCTAGTACTTGGGAGACTGAGACAAGAGGATCCCAGGTTCGAGGACAGCCTCAGCAAGTGGTGAGACTCTCATCAACCTAGCAAGACCCTGTTTCAAAATAAAAATTTAAAAATAGGGCTGGGAGTGTAGCTCAGAGGTAGAATGCCCTTGGGTTCAAGCCCCAGTACAACAAAACAAAACACCCTTCCATAGCTCCCCAGTTCACTTAGTATAAAGTCCAACCTCAGCTGAGTATGTGACACACACTTGTAATCCCAGTACTTGAGAGGCTGAAACAGGAAGATATGGGTTCGTGGCCAGCCTCAGCTACTTAGTGAGCAACTTAGTGAGACCTTGTTTCAAAATAAAGAATAAAAATAGGGCTGGGGGTGTAGCTCAGAGGTAGAATGCCCCTGGGTTCAATTCCCACTACTGCCAAAAAAAAAAAAAAAAAAGTATAAAGTCCAACCTCAAGATTCAAGGCCCTTCACACCTTCCCATCTGGCCTCTGTTGACTTTCTTCTCTGTGGCTTCCTCAATGCCCCCGTCAAAGGGGGTCCCTTGGGCCTTGTCCTGAATGGCTTCCACCTTCCCTCTTCATGGCACTGCCTCATCCTCCCCCTCCCAGGGCTCAGGGGTCCCTCTCTTCCCTTATCCAATCTACCTTCACCTGGCAGTTGGAAGCATCTTTCTACCCTCCCATAGGTTTGCCAGTGACCTTGGAATACAGTTCAGCTCCCCAACCTGGTAGTCAGAGTCCTTGGAGACCCGCCCATCCCACCCTCCATTCTGAGCCCCTCCTCTGTGCTAGGCCCTGTTCTTGGGCTGGGGACACAGTGATGAACACAGCAGACAAAAATTCCTGCCCTGTGGAGCTGACATCCTAGACACAGTAAATAAGCAAATTATAGGGTATGTCAGATGGTGATAACTGCTCTAGAGAAAAATAAAGCCCAGTGGGTTGGGGGTGGGAACGCAGCTTGGGAAAGGACAGGATCAAGAAAATTTCATTAAAAAGGTGGCATTTAAGCCGGGCGTGGTGGCGCACGCTTGTAATCCCAGCATTCAGGAGGCTGAGACTGGAGGATCCAGGTTCGGGGCCAGCCTCAGCTACCTAGTGAGGCCCTCCGCAACTTAGTGAGACTCAGTTTCAAAATAAAGAATAAAAAATAGGGCTGGGGGTATATCTCGGAGGTAGAATGCCTCTGAGTTCAATCCCCAGTACCGCAAAAAAAA
>PVLC010032071.1:0-18400 GCA_004027655.1 Graphiurus murinus | reverse complement strand
ACTTACAAGATCACATCAAAGTCAATCACTAAACTGACCAGGAGATAGGGGGAGGGTGGGTGGGAATTGGGGAAGGGTTAATGAGAAATATGTGCATGGATGTCTTTACCTGTACTAGCTTGTACCCAACAAAAATGTGTGATTAACCCTGTTGTACCCAAGAAATGTATAAAAATCCATGCTAAAATAAATAAATAAATAAATAAATAAATAAATAAATAAATAAATAAATAAAACATTCTGCAAGCTGAGTGTGGTGGCACACCTTGTAACTTCAAGGCCAGCCTCAGCTACTTAGTGAGGCCCTCTGCAACTTAGTGAGATCCTGTTTCAAAATAAAATAATAAATAGAGCTGAGGGTATAGCTTGGAGGTAGAATACCCCTGAGTGGGCAGTACTGGGTTCAATCTCCAGTACCACATACACACAGACACACACACACACACAGACACACACACACACACACACGAAGCAAACAAACCCCCTACTCTGCAATTGTGTTCTAGTCCTCCCTGAATTAAAAAAAAAAAAAGAGAATCTTGTATTGACAGATCCTCATGACACATAATTCAGACATGGAGAACTGAAGAAAATGAATTTGAGGATTTTAAATTTAAACCTGACCTTAATAAAAGGATTTCTTTAAAGGAACTTCTAGATCAGTTCTATAATTTGACTGTTGTAAATTGTGCTTCTACAAATATGGGTATACACATATCATAAATTTAATTTTTTTGGAGAAAAAATTTGAAGTGGAATAATTGGGTCAAATGGTGGTTTCATTAATAGTTTTTTTAGGAACCACCATACTATCTACATAAATTTGAGCATATCCTTTCTTGGTCTATATGTAACCTATTTTTCTTCCTAACATAATTTTGTTATTCTGAACAGCAAGGAGACTAGAGCATGACTGTCTGCTGTCAAGCATAGTTGGTTACTTTACACAAATCCTTTGAATAGTCTGTGCCTTAATTTTCTAGATATATAGTTAGGAGAATATTTGTACCTATCCAATAAGATGTTAAACTATTTAAATGTTATTTATTCTCATTGGGTGATTCATTTCTTCATTTTAATTATCAATAGCTTTAAATGGATGTCAAAAGGGTGGAGAACTGGATTCCATATTTAAAGTTACTTTTTTTCCCCTAAAGTTTTATTTACCTATATTCTTTTATTGAGAAAATGAGCACAGTGTATCTTAAAGTAAGAAAGAAGTTAAGAATTTACTCTGCCTCAATGAAGATTAAAATGTTAGATAAACCTACTACTCAGGGAACAATAGTAAATACAAGAAAAAAAAGTAAACAATGGGTAAAATATTTCATAATGCGATCTGTAGGCATTCAGAGAAAAGTCAGAAATCATAGGAGATACCTATATATTTTTGTGCATAAACAATATGGATAGGGAAAATGATAAAAAGAAGAGTCAGAGGTAAGAAGGAAAAATAGGAGAAAGACTTTGATCGGCCTTCTGCACAAGTGATGTAGACTCAATTACTGGAGTTATACCAATATATATTTTATTTCTGTGTTGTCTAATTTGCTCATCTTTGCCCAGGATTCCTTTATTTCTCCATTCTTCTGTCTTGCTCACTTGTGTCTTAGAAGGAAGAATGAATATTGTAGGTATATTGTATCTTTCCTGAAACTGAAGCTAACCTCTTTGATGTACTACAAGATAGAGTATGGCTAAAAGTCACAATTTGGAAGAAATTCAATTAACCACTCTCCTAAAGTTTTACTAGTTATAAACTTGAGATAAATGCCTTTTCCAGTAAAGTGATTTACCAGTATGAAACTTAAAAGTACAGAAATATCCTTAACTTTAAATGAATGAACATAAAATGGTGAGATTTTATAATTTTAGACTAGGAACATCATAGCTGGTATAAGGCAAATTGCACTACATAAGCAACTTTATAATAATGTATTTTACATAAAATTAAACCATGGCAATATATTTGATGTGTATGGCTAATTAGATCTCTAGAGATATACTGAGAGGATCCTCATTCTGGGATAAAAAAGAATTTTGAACAAATATGTACAGGTATTCTTCACCTGTGAATTTGTGTTGGAAAATTTAGGGGATTAAAAAATGCCATAGCACTGACCTCCTATCAAATAAACTCTATAACGCTAACTGTATCTTATAGGAAAGTCTGCCTAAAGGGATATATTTTTTGATGTTTATGGACTGTATTAATGTTATGAATATGCATGTTAACAGTTTCTTAAAAATTATTGCTTTTAAAGTTGTACGTTATTAATGTTGATAAGTAGACATGAAAAAGTGAAGGTATTTCTAACAAGACTGCCATAAAGAACTTAAAATATCACAATTCAAAATTGAGGGAAATGTCATAAAATTCAAGTTAAATGTAAAAATGTAACATAATTTATTAACATTTAAAAATGATTATAACTTAAATCCAGTTCTTCATATTTTTGAGGTTTGTGTTCCATGACCTTGGATGACAAAATGTTTCTTCATGCTCATTTTGAATTTAAGGATAACATTATAAAAGATGCTGAAAATATCTTTAAAGTTAATGTTATTTATTAGTTTCAGTAAGAAACAAAGAATGCCTAAAGGATATAAGAGATTTTTATATCCAAAATGCTTTAATGTAGCGTTTGTTTAGTCTGCCCTGGGAAAGCACTTGGTTCACTTTTGTTTTATGTTAGTCTTTATCAAGTTACTCTGGAAAATAAGTAAAAGAAATATGCAATAATTACCTGCATATTTTAGGGAACTCAAATATGCTGCTCTATAATCAGTCTGAATTGATAGATACTTTGTAGAAACGAGTTATATATAATTGGTAACATTTAATTCTTTCTACCTAAAGGAAGCAATTTTTGTTTCTCTTAAACATATCCCATTTAGATTCTTTTATCTCCTTCTGATAAGTGAAATGCATGTGTAAGAAATGTAATGCATGTCTCCAAAAAAAAAAAAAAAAAAACTAAAAGGAAATTTAGGTAACCTGAGTAATTTATGACAAGGGGGAATCCTTTTAATTATATGCCTTTGATAAGAGTGGACACCATTATTGAGCACAAGGTAAAATCTGACTTTTTATATTTTTATTGGTGCATTATAGTCTCACTTCATAATGTAGTTCAAAGTGATAATAACATATGTGCACACATCACTCAGGGAGCTTTCCTCCAGATCCCTTCCCACTCTGAATTTTGAAGATCTAACTTTGGGAATGATAAATGTTTCCAGTTTTCAAGGGAGAACAAAAACATAGAGGAACATTCTAGCTTGATTATCCTGCCTAATAGTTTCATAGGAACTTAATGTGGAATAAAATATATGTGTTTCTGTCACTCCTTGATCTCAATTATGGCATTCTGATGAGCTTAAATATATGTTTTTACCAAATGAATAAATAAATGGCTAAATATTTGCATATCCAAAGTACACAGTTCACTTAACTTTAGATTCTTTGGAATTTGTCTAACTCCATACCTCACAAAAATAATACCTTCATATTGTATAACATTTAAAAGTATGTGACTGATTTGCCATGATCAATGTATACATTTATACTGATGTTCTACTTGCCACTGTTCTTTATTAAAAAATCACAACTCAGTGGGCCCTGGACTGATTCTGTTGGTCTAGAACAGATGTTGGTAAACTATAGATCTCTAACTAAATCCAGTTTGCATTTGTTTTATAAGTTTTATTTAAAGATAATAACACAGACAGGAATGGTGGCACATGCCTGTAATTCGAGTACTTGGGAGGCTGAGTCAGGAGGATCACAGGTTCAAGGCCAACGCAAGGTAATTTAACAAGTCCCCTTTTCTAACTAAAAAATATAACGGGCTGGTGGTATAGTTCAGCAGTTGAACTCACTCTGGCTTCAGTCTCTTCCAGTTTAAAAAAAAAAAAAGAGAGAGAGAGAGAAAGACAATGAGACCCACATTATTATGGTTACCAACTTTTTCTAGTTGCAGAGTGAAGTATTTGTGAATGGATCATATGGCCCACAAACTGAACATATTATTGTCTGAAACTTTACAGGAAATGCTTGCTGACCTCTAGTTTAACGCAAGATACAAGAATCTGAATATGTTACTAAAGGTCATTTTACATGGATTTTATGATTAAATGATCAAAATAGTTTGGCTCCTTCTATTTACTTTTGTATGCCAAGTCAATTATCAAAGTCTTTTGAAAATAGTATGTTGCTGTTGAATGATATGAGACAAAACAAACACTGACCAAATCAATGAGACAAAACAAACACTGACCAAATCAATGCATCCCTTTTAAATAACTAGTCTTTTACCCAACACTCTGTGTGTGTGTGTGTGTGTGTGTGTGTGTGTGTGTGTGTGTGTGTGTGTGGTACTGAGAATGAAACCCAGGGGCCTTTACTTCTGGGCTGTACCACCATACCTATTTTATTTTTTACTTGGGAACAGGGTCTCACTAAGTTGCTGAAAGTCTCACTAAGTTGCTGAGGCTGGCTTTGAACCTGCAATCCAACTGTCTCAGCCTCCCAAGTACTGAAATTGCAAGTGTGTGCCACCATGCCTGGCAATCCAACACCTTTTAAGAAAATCTTATTTAAATATCCTAAAATCTCTATGTTACTCCTATCATTTATATTAATTAAATGATTCTTAAAACTACATATTATCTAGGTTATATCAATTCCATTTGCATCCAATTTTTATTGTGTGATAATCAATGGTAGGACGTGGATAATTTCCTTAAAGACACATGTACATTACTACAAATATAATAGCAAATTATTATACACAGTTGCAAAGTTTTAGTCATAAACTTTAAAATTACTTTCCTTTATTTCTTTGTTATTACCCTTGAAAACACAGTGATTATAGAAAAACTAGATAAAAAATATTCAAAAAATTAAAAAATAGTTCAGCATGATGGCACATGCTATAATCACAACTATTAAGGAGGTTCCGTCAGGAAGATCACAATTTTGAGGCAAGCTCAGGCAACTGAGCAAAAATCTAACTCAAAATATAAAATAAAATGTGCTGGGAATGTAGCTCGGTGGAAAAACTCTCTGAATTCAATCTGCAATTAAAAACAAAAAACTGCATTTTTTTTCAATTTCTAGAAGACATTTTATAAGAATTACATTTTAAGTGTAAAAATCGTTATTTTTCAAAATCATAAATTTCCTTAGTATTTATGTTACTCCAAGTGTTTATGCTAACTATACTAGGCATATTTTTCATCAACTTCGTTTTTCCTGCAATTTTGTAATTAATTTGTCAATACCTATTCTGAAAATGGTCTAAGAAATATTTGCATTCTAACTATGAAACTGTCTTTCCACACTGTACCTAAATAATAATAATTCTAGCAAATATAAAATTCAAACTATGTGCCTGGCACTTTTCTAAACTTTTCACATTAAACTACTTATTACTTAACAGTTGCCTATGTGATAGATATTGTTATTATATTCATTTTATAAATATGATTTCTGAGGCAAAGTTAACGGTATTTACTTAAGTATTACATAATGCTTAAGTGACAAAACAAGCTTTAAATTAAAAAAAAAAAAAAAAGCTTGACTTCAGATTGTAAGTTTTTAGATATTATCCACAAGGTTTTCCATGACTGAGAAACATTTTTTTGTAAAGCTCTTTCTGTTTCTTCATCAGATTAGAAACCAAGATTTTCTCTAAAAGATAAAAAAGAAAAAGGAACTGTCTCTGTTCTTGACCCTACAGATCCTACAGGCAGAGTGCAGTTTAAATGGCTAGATCTTAACTCAACAGTGCTAAAATAGGATTGCCCAAAATTCTTTGTCATATACTTTAAAAAGCAGAGAAAATTAATTTTCACAAGAGTTCACAATGAAATAATTAACAGAAATAATTTTACATTTATAATCACACAGTTAATGATCATCATACTTTGTAGAAGATATATATGGTACTATGCTCAACTTATCTACACTAACCATAGATTATAACTATTCAGATATAAAACACATAAGAAGCCATCCACTGTAATATGGTTTTTGCCCTCGAGCTACAGTTAATTACTTTAAGGTGACTCATTAGACAAAAACTAAGGTATCTAACTCCCTTCTAAATATGACTTGGAATCTCAATTACTGACTAAATAGTTGAAGCATTTAAAGTATAAATAAATAAATAAATAAATAAATAAATAAATAAATAAATAAATAATTGCTATCATGTAGTCATATGTTCTGATGCAAGTTTCTGGTTTCAGTTTTTCTTGAGAGACCCTGAAAGTATACAAATTAATTACTTTTGGGATTATCTAATATAGGATAAAGAATCTCAATATGGCTACAGATTTAACAATTAGAATTCAAGTACTCTGACTTTAACTCTTTGAAAAGAAGCATTTACTTGAAAGGAAAAAAAATGCAAAAATTAATGTTGTGCAGATTTGAAGAAAGCAGATTACTGACCACTCTGTAGGTTTCTGTCCAGGTAAGATAAAGGCTTTTTTTTTCTCTCTACAAAGAATGTAAATTAGTAAACAGAAACCCAGGGAAAGGTTTAGACATAGATGGGTCATTTTGCTTGTAAATTTAAGTCAAAACTTTAGAAAAAACAAAAACAACAAGACAGAGAATTTGAGCAGCAGATAAATTTAAGTATACAAAAGTTCTAGTATATAGTGACAGTATTTTTTGTTTTGAGCAATATGTATAGGGTCCAAGTATTTTCAAAGTAAATGTATTAAAATCTGGAAAGAACCTTGTTTATTCCAAGATCAAAGGATCAATTTTTAATTGATTTTTGTTTCATTTGTCCCCGTTAAATTGGAATGTCTAATAAACATAATAATCTATTTTCTAAATACTATATTTTTAACTTGTAACATTTTCTTCCTACCTTGCATTAAATATTTGAGAGCAATTTTATTTTAGAGAAAGGTCTCTCAGTTCACTAAATCTTTTTATGTGTTGCTTTTTAATTCTTCTATGAAGGAGTGGTATTTTAATTATGACATTATCAAATTAAATTCCAGAGCCAATCTGAACAAATAAACTGAAAGGAATGAATGAAAGGAATCAGTATAGTAATTTAATCTATGTATTACTTTGGAAGGGAGTCTTTTATCATGAGTCATGTAAATCAGTTTGAAAAGTGGTGAAAAACTAACTTGGCAGGTAACTATTTGGGGATTATTTATGAACCACCAGCGCTATTAAATGGAGTAGTAAGCCCTGCAAGGTTAATGAAATTGCAGGAAAACCTACTACACCCAATCTTAATAGAAAATCTCTTTGCTCCTTTCACATCCACTGATAATGGAAACAAGTATGCAAACCTCTGGTCCATAGTATATCCAATGAGACCACTTTCATCTTTATTCATGTGCCAAAGGAATATTCATAGTTACAGAGAAACAAAATTCCTTAAGCTATATATTCACAATATTCACATAGCCAGAACTTTTAGCTGTGTGTGTATGTGACTGTGTGTGTGTGTGTGTCTGTGTGTGTGTAGTGCTGGGGATTGAACACAGGAACATTCTACCTCTGAGATACATCCCCATCCCTGTTTTTTTTTTTTTTTTTTTTTTTTTTTTTTTAATTTTGGAACAGGGTATCACTAGGTTGTGGAGGGCCTTCCTAAGTAGGTAAGACTGGACGCAAATCTATGAACCTCCTTCCTCAAGTTTTTACTATAATTTTCCTCCCTTTTGGTAATCTCTTTGTTATTATTAAGCAAATCATTACTTTTTATCTATTCAATGGTAAAATATGGATAAAAAGACCTTAAAAAATCAGCCTCTAGTGATATACCATCTGTAACAATTGGAACCAACTCAACATCTATGCTGTTTCAATATTTAAGAGAAGTGACATTGGTGTTTGTAAGATGTTTTATGATAATCCTGATTAACCTGACCCACCAAAGAACACTTTAGATCTAAATAGATAAACATTTCTAAAGTTATCTCTCGTTGGCAATCTACATAGGTTAGGCAGAGTTTGCATCTGACCACTCAGTTTTTAAGAAAATCATCCTATAAACTACTGATAAAAATTATGGTGCTATCTCTGGCCAGTATATTTTTGGCGGTAATTTCCTGCTAATGGAAAAAATTCCAAAAGAACATGTCCAACTTACGTGGCACTTTTTATGTGCCA
The DNA here is from genome assembly GCA_004027655.1 of Graphiurus murinus. Classification (NCBI taxonomy): domain Eukaryota; kingdom Metazoa; phylum Chordata; class Mammalia; order Rodentia; family Gliridae; genus Graphiurus; species Graphiurus murinus. The sequence goes on along the minus strand of PVLC010032071.1, from coordinate 10,245 downwards.
AGACCTATACTAAACTATCACCTCTTTTGATTCTATAAACAGCCTACCTGACCCACTTTCTCTTCACTTATTTGGCTTCATCTCCTTAAACACTTGTACCATATTTATTCCTAGTCCAACATATGGGGCTTCATGTGAATACTAGAATATGCAGTCTGATTGTGAAATTGTCAATTCTATTTCCTCTGCTAGAGCATTCTTACATCAGGTTTCTGTTCATATTTCAGCATATAAAATAATGTCTTTTCCAAATATACATAGTTTATCTGCTTTAGTTTAGTCATAGTTTACCTTGCTTTATGTTTCATCCCACTACTATATATATATGCATGCATAATATATTATATATATATATGTACTATATATAATATGCATATACATACACACACACACCCACACCCACACACATATATGCCTTTCTTTTTGTATGGTATTGATCCCAGGAGTATTCTACCTCTAACCTACATCTCCAGAATTTTTTTTTTTTTTTTTCGGTACTGGGAATTAAACTCAGGGGCATTCTATCCTCGAGCTATACCCTCAGCCCTATTTTTTATTCTTTATTTTGAAACCGAGTCTCACTAAATTGTGGAGTGCCTCACGAGGTAGCTGAGGCTGGCCACGAACCTGGATCCTCCGGTCTCAGCCTCCCAATTGCTGGGATTACATGCATGAACCACCACGCCTGGCTCACCTCGAGATTTTTTTTAGTTTTTATTTTAGCAAAGGTTTTTGCTAAGTTACTACATGCTGGCCTGGAGCTTCTCAAGTACTGGGATTACAGGAATGTACCACACGGCTCAGCTAATTACATATAGTATGTAGATTTTTATTTATTATCTGTCTCACCATTCAGCTCAATGGAAGCATCAAGAAAGTGAGGACATGGTTAACTATCTATACCTAGACAGGAAGAGAAACTTGAAACATATAAAGCATCCCTAAATTATGCAGAATAAATAAAGTACAAATTCTTGAAAATCCCTGAATTTATAAACTACTTTGGGTCCCAAATGTACAGAGAAGAAAATCACCTCACAGAATAGATGTCAAGAAAATTGTGCTGTAGAGATGTCAATTTTTTTCAAGTTCATATGGGATTTAAGTGGCAGAATTTAGAATTGAAACCCAGGTAAGATGTTAATGCATGTATTATAATTACTTCTACTCTCACAGTTTGTGGCTTGTTGTCCCATTATTTTTAAGACAACACACAGGATTAGATGAACCAGGAAGATATTTTCAGAGAAATATGGGAGGAAAGGAAATCCTTACCCCAGAGTTAATATTAAATTTTCTCTGGGATCATAGTTTAATCAGTTGTGTCATTAATATGTCTCCTCCTAGTTTTAGAAATTTTAATTTACTTTAAAACATTACAGTATGTGTAGTTCATCTATGTGCGTTCTGTTTCAAGGCCATCAACATTCTATTCTAGGATGCAAAGTCACAGATGAACTGTTGGTGTATGAGAATGGTCACACTCAAGAAGTAGCTACTACAGGAGGAACTCCATTAACATGAATATCAGCAACTACTTATGGACTCACTTAAATGTGTCAAAAATATTTTAAGGCAGAAATAGTAACTTTTATCTAGCATAGTGATTTTTTTTTAATATCGGGAACATTAAAATATCCAGCTTGTGGACTGACTAATATTTTTTAAAAATGCTCCATCCAAGGCATAAAATTCTAATAGCATACAACGTATATTCTGGATTACCCTCAGGCTAATATTCTAATAGTTGTTTGACTCTAATGGACTTCAAACTTCTAGTTTCCTGATACTGGATATAATAGTTATAAAATCCAGTTTCTCAGCAGCTGTCACACTAGGGGACGTTAAATTTTCTCTGAAAAAATTGTGGCTGAAGACATTCAAATGCCTCAAGTCTTAAAACAAGTAATACTTTTTTGTTGTTGTTGTTTGCTTGCTTGTTTTTGCTTGTTTGTTTGTTTGTTTGTTTTTTATCCATGCTAATAGACTGTTCAGCCACTCACTTTTATTATAAACTTATATGGAAGTTGGCTTGGTGGTGCACACTTGTAATCTCAGCTATTTGGGTGGTAGAGAAAGTTCAAAGCCAGCCTAGATAATATAGTAAGATCCTGTTGCGAAATAAATAAATAAAATCTATTCTCATAGGGAAGCTGTATGCCTCATAGCTAGCACATTATATTCAAAATGTTTCTTGCAGCTATGATTATCTACCAAAAAGAACTTAAAGTGCTGCATATGGTGTATATTTCAAGGGATATCTCAAATCCTAACTAATTTGCATTTAATTTAGAGGTCACAGGAATTTAAAAGGATCAGGGAGCTTAGTTCTAATGATGTCATATGCCTTCTCATTGCATTTTCTGCTTATCTTTGAAGTTCAATGATTTTTTCAGGCATTTTTATCATTTCAGAACAGTCAATCTATAAATAGGATCAATAATAATACTGTGAAAATCCAATATTTAATCAAAAAATTATTTAGGATATTATCCTATTGTTGAATTTTCTGGATGCTGAAGAATCATTCTTGACCCAAGTTTTTGCACTGCATATTTACAAAGAGAAATATATATTTTGTTTATATTCTAAAACTGAATTTCCTTTTAGCAACATGATATTCAATATAAAATCATCATATTTATGAAAATTAAGTATATCTAGAGTGACTTAATTTTATTATAGTTCTAAAAATTAAAATTTGCACCTTTATGCAAATAAATCCATTAATGAAATGGTCGTGCAAAAAAAATCATTATCTTTCAATGATAACTAGAAATGGGAAGACATTTGAAACTACATAAAAATAATAGTAATTTATTGACTAATCATCATCAAGCTTATTTTTAACTCTACAACTAAATAATATTAAGAAATAACACTCTGTTTACAATCTTGGATGGATTCTTAACTCTTTTCACATATATGACTATTTTATGAATGTTTCTTTCTCTGAAAGTATTGTCATTTTTTTTCATCAACAGCAATCTTCATGATGAAGTTTAGAAATTGAATATTTGTATTATTGGCTAATGATATACTATCCTTCTCTTACTAATTAAAATGTATAAATTTCTGCTCATATTTCTAACCTACCTGTATTTCTGACAATATTATTGAGATAATGTACCCAAAATGAATGTGGAAATTGTAAAATATAAGAAAATATTTATATATCAATGAAAAATCTAAATAGTTCTTTCCTTTTTTCACTTTCCCAATACACTGAGCATCAGACAAGGCATTAAAAATAAAAAAGCAATACAACTGGATTCCTCAACTCAAGAACCAAAAATAGCATCATATTACTGTACCTATCAGAGAGATAAGTCCAAGATAAAATCTGAGTATATAATAAGGCAGTCATGTATTAATCTTTGGGTAAAACATTGATCGAAAAATTTTGAAAAGAGAATAATGAGTCTTGCCCTTTTATAGTAGGACATAGATGCACTTACTTTTACTTAGAAAATGTCATTTACAAATTTCATATTTATGTGCAAAGTGATCTGCTTGACTCCAACCTCATTTTCTGTAGCCAACAACATAATGGGGGCATCAATACATTAAAAGTTCATTATTTTCTGTCTTTTCCAACTTACTATTCAGCAAAGGATTTTACTTTGGGCATCCAGTAATACTACCCGAGGAAATCAATTTCTCAAAAATGTTTGCTTAGGCTCTTTAGGGTTTGCCAGTTAATAAAAGGTTTGATTGTCAGAGCTCAGTGTTTTATTATATAAAAGCATCTTTACCCCCTCCTTTGGGCCGGCTTCACAATGATGAACTGCACTTTTTCTTAGAGGTTCGATTGTCAAGTGGAGTTGAGTTAATTTAGATTATATGAAAAGGAACAGGTACTAGTAAAAGGGATATAAAATGCTAAATGGATACCAGAAATGGAGACAGGCTACAGCAGAGGAAAAAGTAACATTGAGAAGAACAAGAATTAAAATAGACTGGCGAGGGATTTATTCTGTCTTTGGGGCAAGGTGACTGCTTTCAGGTAAATTTCTCCATAACATACAATGATCCTTTGTTATGTATTTCTTCGTAGTATTTTTGGATCTTAAAGATTATTTTGAAGTGCATTATTTTAAAGTGTAAAAATCACTTACCCAAACTACGAACCTAATGTTTAATCAATTATTTTTACACTAAGGCCTGAGAGGAGGATAGTAAGAAATATATTTAATCAAGATAAAGACTGTTGACTCTACATTTCAAAATATTAATGGGCATTGCTACCTGAGTATTTTTGTTTTCTTCTTTCTTTTAATTTTGTAAAAAATGTAAATTTTAGGACCACACTAAAATGCACATACTTTTGATAGGTGTAGAATATAGTCAATTTAGGTCTGGTCTTACAAGATATGCCTGTTTATACCTTAGAGTCAAGAGATGGAGTAGAGAAACATTTAGATTGTCAGTGACCACAGTTTAAATTATGCAAATGACCACAAAAGCACCCTGACAGCTGACAGAAAAGGAAATAATGAAATGTTTGGACATAAACTTGCAGCTGAAAGTAAGCCCACTCAGTTGAGGTTAATGGACTCTGGGACCTATATCCACAGGCTTCTTTGCCAGCTCTTAGATGCTTTTCAGAACCCCTGTAGAGATGACATCGATGTGAAAACCCAAACAATAAATAGGTTTTTTTTTCAGCTCACAAAACAAATTTAAAGTAGTAAAATTGTGTCAAAGTATTCATAAGAGTGTGATTAACTTAGGGGACATCAAGCCCTATGTCCACTTTTCAAGAGTTCAGCAAAGTCAATGGACTTAGCCAAGGCTGCACATCTAATGTGAAACTAAGTATCTACAAAAGAATGTTCTCATTCTTTTCTTTTCCTATCCCCTTTCATCATGATAATAATAGGTAGTTGAACATATATATCATTATTAAGTAATTTGAAGATATAGTCATAATGAAAGAGCAGTAATAAAGAAAATAGGGACATAGCATATTTTTTTCTGAATCATAGACATAAAAAACTATGATAATGATACTACCATGCATGCATTAATTTGTTTACATATTCCAAGCAACTATTTTAGAATACTGTCTTCCCTAAATCTTTCTTTTTTGCATACACTGTCTAGATACCTATTGGTAAGCACTGAAAACATTCATAAACAGTAACAAAAATTCTTCAGTTCACCCCTGAATAATTCACAAAATGTCAATATTGCAAAAAGCATATTCTATAAATGGAAAATGAGTCCATGGTATTGATAAGACTATAGGATAACAAATAAAAATGACCAATAATAATAATTCATTTAAAATAAATGATAAATAGGAAAAAATAAAAAAGCAGTTTAAGTTTTGAATAATTGGAAATAACAGAGGCGTGCAAGGGAATGTAAGCTAGTGGAGTATGGTATTTCAAGAAAGTAAAGTAGCCAGCGCTTCTGATGGTACACAGAGATCCATACAGAATCTTGAACTATGCATTGCAATTAGAAAATGTATAGATGTATTTCATGAGTTGGTCCCCTGGATCACTGTATAATAACCTTCTTTGTCTCTTAGGATTTTCATCTTAAAATCTATTTTGTTGGACATAAGTATAGCTACTCTTGCTTGGGTTTAGATTCCACTTGCTTGGCATACCTGTTTCTACCTCCTCTATTAGTCTATTTGTATACTTGCAGGTATGGTGAATTTCTTTAAGGCACTATATTCATTTTGTTTTTAATCCATTCAGACAATCTGTATCTTTAGTTTGAATAAGAGCACTTATATTCAAAGCTATTGTTGAAAGGTAGATTTGTTTCTGTCATTTTTTTGAATTGTGTCCAGTTGTTTTGAATATTTTTGTTCATCTCTTTCTTTCTTAATCATGCTTGTAGTTTGATGGTTTACCATATTGCTATTTTTTTAAATTCTTTCCTGCTTCCAAGGACTCTTCTTTGGGATTTATTATTTCACAGCAGTAGTGCTCTCATGCTCTCATGTTAGTAGTTATCTGCCTTCTTATTCTGGGAGTAAAAGAATATTAGGGATTATTAAGTTATATGATTTTTAAAGCATATAATTTTTGGAGAATATAGTATGAAAAAGATTTTTATGTAAACTTTTATTGGTGCACTGTAATCTCACATCATAATGTAAATCACAGTGATAGTGACATACAATCACACAGCACTTGGTGGGCTTTCCTTGGCTCCCTCCCCATTCGCCCACCTTCCCCATACAGGGTATTGAGATTGACATTGGTATTCTCACATCTGTACACAATGTCAATGGAAGTAATTCCTTCATTGATTCTCCCTCCTCTCTCCCCACTACCACTTCCCCTAGACCTCCTTCCTGGCTCCACTGGAATTTCTCCTCATTATCTGAAGCCCCTCTGCCATCCTGATCATGCCTTATGTTTCTGTATGTTAGATAAAACATATTATTCAAATTTTTATTATTTGAGAATATTGCTAAAAGGCAGTTTAGAATTTTATGGTTTGGTCTATTGCTATTGTGCTTTCACAATGCTAAAGCATCAAGGATTATTTTGTGTGTGTGTGTGTGTGTGTGTGTGTGTGTGTGTATAATTTGTGATACCAGAAAATAGAAATCATAAAGTATGTCTTGTAGTTGAACTTTTATGAGAAAATGAACTATAATTCATTTTAAGAATTGGAACTTTAAACAATATAGTGGAAATGAAACATATTATTTTTTTCTTCAGTTTTGAGTTAAAATACTTTTGTCTAAACTTTTGAACTATAGAAAGAGCTTTTTTCCCCAACCAATTATACACTTACAAAAAGTAAAATTTAAAATCATTCACTCAAGCCATGAATTACTTTGTATGCAGTTTGAGTAAATTTGCATATTTTCTTACTAACACTCTGAAAAACTCACAGATGTTAGTCAAGGTAAGTTAGCTCACATAATTGCTCATGGCATTTTTTTTCTCATTAGTAAGTCAGTAATTGTGATTCTTTTCTAGGCCACTCTTCCTACAAACTTCAATATCAAAATATAGCCCCTATTTTTCATAGCTGTGACAAACTTATACAAGTTCTATTAAAAAAATAAGGTTAAATTAGTTGAAGAAAAACATTTGTCGATATCACATAATTATTATATTTTTGGTGTAACTTTAGATATAAAATAAACCATTGCATAAAACATAAAATCTGATGACTAGAAAGGGGAGAAAGAGATATTTCAACAATGATAAATGGATGTATTTTCAAATATAAATTTATATTTGGCAGTAGAACTAAATCTAAGTTCAATTATCACTAGCTGAGTCTTCCTAGACTTAGTTAGCAGTTGTCTTTTGCCTGACATAACTAAATTTCTACCCTGAACTCTGAATTAAAATGTATAATGTGGCTTTTATCCTGCATCTGTGTATTACATATCTTAACCCTTCTGTCAATCTTCACAGGTTTATTTTTCCTGTTATGTACTATCAACAACAGGTGGTTCCCATAGCCTCCCTCTTCCAACTCATGTCTCCCTATCTCTTAAAATCGTCTCAAAGAACAGTCCTAAAAAGATTTCCTATGAAAAATGCTTCCCATATAATAGTGATTATGATGATAATGACAATAAAAAACCTGATTCTAATTATCTGAAATCTAAAACAGGAAGACTGTGGCTCATCTTCAAAATTATATAATCAAAAATTTCATTTTCGAATTATATATCTTGCTGAAAATACTAATTCAAGTTAGATAATGCCACATAAAACTCACGGAAGTTAGAAGTTAAAAAAATGTGTAATGGCTACATAAAAAAGCTAAAAATACTTTTCTTTGGGATGTGTTACTAATGATTATAGAATGCTATGAAACAAATCCATTAAGGAGAGAGTAATTCATTTTAATATGCAAAAGAGGGGGACAGCAATGAGCTTTCATTTGCCTATTCTCTGTCTTTTTCACAATTAAGCATCTACAATTTTTCCATGCCTTTTTTGACAGTAAAGCACTCTTTCAAACAACAGTGTTGTGAGATCTCAACCGCTTAGTTCTGTGTTTTTCAGGAATGTTATTCTTAGTAGGAGTAATAAATTGTGAACAAATTATTGGAAAGTTGATACTATTGCTATAGAAAACTGAAAAATATAACTGATCATATCTTTTATCTCCTTTTGTTTTTTGTTTTTTGTCTTGTCCATTACTGCAGTTATGAATCTTTGTTCATGAATAATTATGTATACATTCACATGCATATAGCTCCATATTTATATATCATTGAACATGTATTTAATTTTAGATACATACATGCATTGTGTTATATATTGTCATATGTATGTATGGTATGCATGATACTTGTATGAATGCTTGTGTTTCCCTGAAATTCATGAGTTGAAATTCTAACCGCTAAAGTGAGGATATTAGAGCCTGGATCTTTAGAAAGTGATTAGATAATAAAGGCAGAGCCCTCAAAAATGTGATTACTGCTTTCATAAAGAGGTTCAAAGGAATTTGTTTGCTCCTTCTGACAGGGGCATCTAGTTAAGTGACCCTTTCTATGAGGAATAACCTCTCATTAAATTTGTTTCTACTTGACTTTAGATTTTCTAGCCTCCAAAACTATGAGAAATAATCATCAGTTTTAAGCCACTCAGTTTATTCTATTTTGTTATAGTAGCCCAAAGAGATTAGAGCATATATGAGCATATATATGACATTCATATACGTGGATAATTATTGCATAAAGTTACAGTTTTTTTTTTTTGGCCGTACTGGGGGTGGAACTCAGGGCATTCTACCTCCGAGCTACACCCCCAGCCCTATTTTTTATTCTTTATTTTGAAACCGAGTCTCACTAAGTTGCGGAGTGCCTCACTAAGTAGCTGAGGCTGGCCGAGAACTCGGATCCTTCGGTCTCAGACCCCGGAATGCTGGAATTACAAGCGTGCGCCACCACGCCCGGCTAAGTTACAGTTTTATTCCATGAGAAACTATTCAAAATCAAATTCAGTAATATTTATTCTTCAAAAAATCAATAAATAATTTTATAGGACTACATTAAGGAGTAAATATGTTTTTTTAGACTCAGTGCCACATTGTAATAAAATATATTAGAATCTCTAAGAGTTTTGTTTTAAAATAACATATATTCTGAGGAGCTGAAACAGCTTTCCTCTTTGCTAAATTTTAAAGAAAGCTAAATCACAATCAACACTTAATAAATCTGTATTAATCAAATTCTGGGAGCTCAACACTGTTAAACATCATTTTTACTTATGAAGAGCTTAGAGGTTGCTTGTAAAGAAGATTTACATATATAAAATAAAGGAAGAAGATTAAAACAGGAACAAACTAAATCTGATTCTTCTGTAGTAATTTATAGCATCAGCAATGCTATCAGTTATTCATGTGATTCAGTGAAAAGTAATTCATATCCCTAAGGCTCAATTTCCTCAATTACAACATTAGGTATATCACTTATCCTGAAATGTACTTTAACACTGAAATTCTCATTCTGAACAAAGAATATTGTAATAGAATGCATAATTAACATCTAGGTCAAGTGGGCACAGCTTATGAGACTTACTAAAATTCAGAGACAAAGAAGTTTGACATAAATTGCTGAGGTGAATTCAACAGCAGTCTTAAAAATGGAAGATGAATAATTTAGTTAACAGTTTTAATATTTTCCAAAGCCCAGATATTACATATAATAGGCACATATTTTATTGCAGAGTTGTTTCACGGGCAGAGGGTCAACTAAAAGGTTTTCTTAATCTTTTTGAGTCTATTAAGAAATAAAGAATAAAACTAACACAGACATAGATTTACTTTTAATTTTATTGGCGATATGTTATAGATATGTAAGAAAACAATCTAACAAGTGATATTTGTACCTAGATTTATAAGTTTTTAAAATTATGATAGCCATGTATCAATTTTTTCCATTAGTGATCTCATTTGATATAGTAAATTTAGGATGACAAAACTACTTTAATAATTATTTCTATTGATTAGGAAAAATACATGCCATTGATTACATTTTAAATAAATTTTGACAAATGTTTTTAATTGATTCACTCATTTTGATCAACGTTTCTTTTGGTGTTTCTGTGTGGGTTTCATGAATTTTTTTGAGGTCAAATATCTCTGAATGTTTTTGAGTTACCCGCTGATACATGTAATCCCCAAATTAGCCAAAATATTGCTTCTTACTAACATGATGAAAACTATGGTGTATGTACCCAATGGAATTTTACTCAGCCATAAAGAAGAACAAAATTATGTTATTTTCAGGGAAATGGATGC
>PVLC010032070.1:0-18403 GCA_004027655.1 Graphiurus murinus | reverse complement strand
TAATCCCAGCATTCGGGAGGCTGAGACCAGAGGATCCGGGTTCGCGGCCAGCCTCAGCTACCTAGTGAGGCACTCCGCAACTTAGTGAGACTCGGTTTCAAAATAAAGAATAAAAAATAGGGCTAGGGGTATAGCTCGGAGGTAGAATGCCTCTGAGTTCAATCCCCAGTACTGCAAAAAAAAAAAAAAAAAAAAAAAAGACATAAATTAGAAGAGCGAATTTTTAAAAGCAGGACTAAACTATATGGTTCTATAAGAGACTCATTTTTCTATTTGTGGCACGCATAGCTTAAAAATGAAAGTGCAAAAATCTATTACATAAAAATATTAACCAAAACAAAGCAGGAGTACCCACACTAAAATTGGATATATATATATATATATATATATATATATATATATATATACACAATTATATATATGTATATATATACAATTTTATATATATGTATATATACATATACATATATATATCAACTGTTAAAAGAAATAGAAAAGATTATATGATGATAAAAAGGGTAGATTCACTACAAAAGTATTGCAGTTAAAAACATATTTCACCAAACATAAGCATTGCAAAATATATGAAACAAATATTGACAAAATTGAAAGAATAAATAGCTCTACAATAAAAGAACTGGGCATTAATACCCTACTTTCAATAATGTCCAGAAAAACCAGACAGAATAAAATAAGAATACGCGAGACATTAACAACATTATAACCAGTTGTGTCTAAGAGTACTGAGTAAAATTCAACATCATTCTGGAATGAAAACACACCATACACTGGGATAAAGTAAAAGTTCTTTAGCAAGATAAAAGACATATTTGAAAGCACACAGCTAATGTCATACTCAGTACTGAAATATGATCACATTTGCCCTAAGAACAGTAACAAGACAAGTTCATATTTTACTTATTTCATCAGCATAGTACTGGGAGAAACAATCTGGCAAGAAAGTGAAAAGAAACTCAAAATCTTAAGGAAGAAATACAATTACTTCCATTTGCATAAAGCATAATCTTATATGTAGGAAATCCTAAACTTTTCACCCATATTGGGGAATATTTTTTAAAAAGAAGCAAAAATTTGTGAAAAAACACAGGATATAAAATTAGCAACAAAGTCAGTTGTATTTTTGTCTGGTCTGTTGGATGGACAATGAGTAAAATGAAAACAGAAAATAATAAAATAACAGTAGTGTCAAAACTAATGAAATACTTCATCAAAAATAAAACAAAACTTAACCAAGCAGGCAAAAGGTTTATGTGCTAAAAAAATAATGAAATTAAAGAAAATATTAATAAATAGAGGGATATACCATATTTATGGACTGAAATCACTGAAACAATCTTGAAAAAGGAGAGAAAAGAGCTTTATGGCTGACTCCAAACTTTCAAACTTACTGCAAAGCTACAGTAGTTAAAACAGAGTGGTTCCAGCACAAAGGCAGACATACAGACCACTGGAATAGAATAAATAGTCCAGAAGTAAAGCCTCACACATATGGACAAACGGTTTTTCTCAAGATTTCCAAGACCAATCAATTAGGAAAGACCAATCTTTTTTAAATAAATAGTGCTAATAGAATTGTATATTAACTTGGAAAAAAGAGAAAGTTTAGTATATTCACTTGGAAAGGAGTAGGTTTGGCCTTTACTACTTACACAAAAATTAACTGAAAGTGGACCAAATAGATAAAACCATAAAATCTTTAGAAAAAAAAATTAACAAACAAAAAACACAGAGGAAAAGTTTCATGGCATTGTATTTGACAATGACTTCTTGACTATGGTACTTAATTCACAGGCACCAAGCAGAAAAATAAACAAATTTTATTTTATCAAAATTAAAAGCATTTATGCATTCAAAGAGCAATATTAACCGAATACAAAGACAAACAATAGAATTTAAGAAAATATTTTCAAATTACATGTCTAATAAGGAATTGATATCTAGATTATAGATAAAATTCACTTCATAGCAACAATAGATTATGTATATGCAAATCAAAGCTAGAATGAAACGCCATTTCACACCCAGTAGGATAGATCACAGCTATCAACAAAATAGAATAAAACAAATCAAAAAATAAAACACATACATGTACTCAGAAAATAATAAGTTTTGAAAAAGATGTGGAGAAGTTGAAACATTTGTGCATTGCTGGGATACAGTCACTGTGGAACAATGTGTGTAGTTCCTGATAAAATTAAACATCGTTATCATGGTATCCAGTAATTACATTTCGAGGTATATACAAAAATGATCAGAAGCAACACTTAAACAGATTGTTCATTCATGTTTAAAAACTTATTATTTTTAATACACCCAAAGATGGAAACAACCCTAGTATCTACTGACAAATGAAGGCATAAAGGAATCAAACAATGGAATTCTGTTCAACCTCAAAATTAAAAAATTCTGGTACATACTACAACATGGATGAACCCTGAGGAAATTATTTTAAGCCACAAAGGTACTAATATTGTACAATTTCCCTTATATGAAGTATTTAGCATAGAGAAAATCATAAAGAGAAAGCTAGGCATGGTAGCACGTGCATGTAATCCCAGTACTTGGGAGGCTGATACAGAAGGATTGCATGTTTGAAGATAGTCTCAGCAACTTAGACTCTCAGCAACTTAATGAGATCCTGTTTCAAAACAAGACAAAACAAAATTATTTACAAAAGGGCTTGGGGCATAGCTGTGAGGTAAAGTTCAGTCCCCAGTACTACACATACACACACTTCTTAAAGACAGAAATAGATCAGTAGTATCCAGGGGATTGTCCAAGAGAAGAATGGGGATTTGATATTTAATGGGTAGCCTATTTTAATTTTGGATGTTGAAAATGTTCCAGAGATGAGGTGGTGATGAAGGTTGCACAGAAATATAAATGTTTTTAAGGCCACCAAAACCAGTAAAAATGGCATCTTTTCCACAACACAATGAAAGGCACATTCTAGTCCTTTTGGAGTTACAAACGCGTGCAGTTTGTAGGCACTTGGTCATAGAAAACAGTGGGCTAGTGAAGATAATTTAGTGGAGGATGAATTTCTCTCCTGACAGTGTTCAAAAGGAAGCAAATAAATACTATAGCAGGTAAATTAAGTAAATCCAGGCATAGTTGTTTAACTCACAAACAAGCCTTTAAGTTCGAGGTCCCTAGTCTAGATTATTTTTTTATTCTTTTTCTAATACACACTTTTATTGGTGCACTGTAGATTAACTTTTTAAAATTCAAAACAGGAGACAGGGAGAGAGAATAAGAATGTGATTACTTGGAAAAACAAACTTAGCTAGCAGTACCATTGCCTGTATTTATGCAGAGGGGAAGGGTGCTCCTGAGTTCCTGCAGATGGAGGTGGCCAGGGTGCCCAGGCTTCCCAGCCAGGTCAACTCTTCTACAATGTGCTAGAGGACTATGCATCTGACACAGGGCTGAGCAGTATTTTCCTAGGTGTTCGGGCCCTATGCATTGGACATGTACATCATATTCCCCCTGTAAGGCTCCTCAGAATCTGTGCCTGATTCAGTCCCTCAACAGCCCATCCCATCTCTCAGCAGCTAAAGGCCTAAGCCCTAAATTGACAATTCTCCAAATCATTCTGAAATCTTTTAATGTGAGCAAGGCCCAGCTAAACCCCACTTGGTCTCACTATACAGGTTTCACAGGGCTGCTCTGAGGGTTAATCACAGGTGACACAGAGAACCTTTTTTCCCAGTGTTTATGGCTTAAAGGGTCATTGTGTCAAAGGAGCCCAATTAAACTCCCAGGGGTAAAATCTAGTCAGCAAGAGAGCTGTACCATTATTCACTCAGCTTTAGCACCCCTTATGTAGACATTTTTTGATTTATTCTGCCTATTCCTTTGTCTATTAATAAAGGAAATTATAGAACTCTGTCTACAGTTGATACTTAAGCACAATGCCACTTGAAATGTGCTGATTAGGCTATTGTGGAAAGGGTCTTAGCAGTCCTGCCTCCTGTCTGCTTCAGAAAAAAAAAATGTCAAAGCTGCCAACATGGCTGTTTGAAGCTATTTCCACAAGGTACACACAATAGCTGCTTTTTTTTATCATTTTAGAGAATCAGTTTGCCATCCAGTTCTCTTGCACTATTCTTCTGACCAGAATTAATATACAATGTGTTTCTTAAGCAGGTGCTTCTTTTGGGAGGAGAGGGATACTGGGAACTGAACCTAGGTGTCTTCTACTTCCAAGCTACATCTCCAGTCCTACTTTATTTTTTAATTTGAAGCAGAGTCTCACTAAATTACTGAGAGTCTCCCTAAATTGCTGAGCATAGCCTGGAACCTGTGATCCTCCTGTCTCAACCTCCTAAATACTGGGAACACAGGTGGACACCACCACACCTAGTGCAAACAAGTGCTTCTTGATTATACCCAAACTTTCAAGTGTTATTTTCATAACTTGTTCTTGGAGAAAGCCCCTCTTTCCTCAACCATATACCTAATCCCCTTCTATTTCTCCTCTGATGCAAACCAGAGATACTTTGAACTTGTCAATGCTGCTTTACTTTGTACTGAATTTTTGGACAGGTTTTCAGTATCATCTGTCATCCGTCCTGCATTCTTGATGTCTAATTTGCTAATTCATACAAATATAGTTCTTATCAATATGATACATAGTTCTGAAAAACATATACATATTTTAAGAAGGGACAAATCCAGAATCTAATCACTTCATATTTGGGATTAGAAACAACATAGATTTAGAGAGATTCAGATGTGGAAAAACCTTCCTAGGGAAACATGTCAAAGCTGGCTTCTTTCCCCCGAGGAGCCGAGGGAGTTTTAACATTGGTTTTTGAGTCAGACTGTTTGGGCTTAACTCCCAGTGTTAACATTACTTGATGTGTGACTTTGGGAATGTTACTTCTCTTTGCCTTGTCTTCTTTGTCCATAAAATCAACCCATAATGGTAACTTCATCAAATCATTGGTTATAAGAGACCACTGAGTTAATTTTTAAAAATGCTTAAAAGGGTGTGTAACCAAAAATAAGCACTTGGTGAATTTATCTACAGTAATCAAACTTATTTAGTTTGGGATCAGGTGGACTTGGTTCTAATTCCAAATCCAAAACTTAGTTATGTAACTGTATTTAGAGAGTCTCAGTTTCTTCATAATTAAAACAGAGACAAGAAGGCAATATTTATTAGACAGTGTACATAAAAGCTTTATCACAGAGAAGGCAATTTATTAGTGAATAGAATTTGATAAACATGATACTAATTATCTAAAATGAGGGGTTGGGCAAAATCAGAACTGAATCAGTGTTAGTTTGCTCTGCTCCTGTTCTCTTGACCTCCCACACTCCCAGTACATTCATTTTCTATTAAAAAAAAAGTGGCAGTAGAAGGAAATGTAGATAATCTGGCCCAGGTTAAAACAGTATGTATGTGCTTCAAAACCAGCCCACTTTTGAAACCAGCAAGTGCAATAGCTGCCACTGGCTGGACATCCTCTTCCTGTATCACACATTGTATTGGAGGGTGGCATACTCCTAGAAATTGTTATTCAAATATAACTGCTGTTCCAATGGGGAAATCAAGGTTCCCTAATCCAGAGAGCAAACCAAGGCATGGAACATACAGCTCAGGCTTGGCAAGCCATATATGTGAAAACAGGAAAGTCTGTACTCTTCTTGATACATGCCCCCCAAAGTAACATCAATTGCCTGTGCAGTTATTAGGAATATGTAGGTTTTTATGATTTTGTAGTCATTTTCAGATCTTTCAGCCTTTTTCTCTAAATTTTCCTCAAATATTAAGGTTGTTAAAAATAAAAATGGAGACAAATTACATTCAAAATATAAGGAGACTACCCAGGAAGCAAATTGGAGTATTTAATGAAATGGCTACTAGGTAGGATCCACAAAACCACCTTGTGCTGGTAATTATCTCTAGAATAGCTAGCTCTCTTCAAGTAAAGTGACTGGTTGATGATTATAACATGTCAACCAGCTCTAAGAAAATTACACCTGCTGAAAAGTTTAAAAAGACCCCTGGACTGAGCCTCTTTATACTTATAAATGTCTGAGAGTTTAGAGAAAATAGAAGTATGCATATAATGACTTCTACTTTCTGGCAGTAAGATCCATCCACAAGAGAGGCAACAGTCTACAAATTATTTATAGCCTTCTTGGTATATTAAAAAAAAGTCTATAACTTTAAGATAATGGGATTTTCAAATTACGATTCTCCATGATGTCCAAAACGACTTTTAATCTTTTACTAAAAATGAAATAATACATTGTTGGTGGGATTGCAAACTTGTGGAACCACTGTAGAAAACAGTATGGAGGATCCTCAGATGAATGGGAGTGAATCTACCATATGACCCAGCAATACAACTACTGGGTATATACCCAACAGAATGGAAACCAAATTATCAGACCAATGCATGTGTATCTATGTTTATAGCAGCTCAATTCACAGTAGCCAAACTATGGAAGCAGCCAAGATGTCCAACCACAGATGAATGGATTACAAAACTATGGGATATGTACACAATGGAATTTTACTCAGCCATAAAGAATAAAATCATGTTCTTTGCAGGGAAATGGATGCAACTGGAAAACATTATGTTAAGTGAGACTAGTCAGTCACAAAGAGTTAAGAAGCATATGGTCTCCCTAATATGTGGATGCTAGGGAGAAGATGGGGCATAGGCGGGTCTCCAGATGAAAAGGATAATCCTCGATAAGCAAAGAAGTTGATTTAATTGTAGTGGACGCAAGGGGCAGAGGGACTCCCTAAAGCACATGATGTACTTACACAATCATATCAAGGTCACTCACTGAAGTGAACTTGAGGGGGAGGGAGGGGGAGGGAATGGGGTGGGAATTGGGAAAGGGGTCAAATGAGAATTGTGTGCAAATATGTTGTTAACAACTTGTACTTAACAAAGATGTATGCTATATTGCTCGAATTACTACAATAAAAAAATTTAAAAAAAAGAAATAAAATTAATTTTTTAACAAAACAGTCTTTTCTAGAAGTAGAGTCTGGCTTATCTTTTCTAATTTTCACAGTGGTCATTGAATAAAAGTGCCAGAGAAAAGGATAAAGTTGTTTATAATGTATGCTTAGAAACATCAGAAGAAATTTTCAAAAGGTTGTGCAGTGGCC
This sequence comes from Graphiurus murinus, assembly GCA_004027655.1. Taxonomy (NCBI): domain Eukaryota; kingdom Metazoa; phylum Chordata; class Mammalia; order Rodentia; family Gliridae; genus Graphiurus; species Graphiurus murinus. The sequence continues at coordinate 11,241 of PVLC010032070.1, read as the reverse complement.
AGGTCCATGCGTCTCTCTCTGTGATCCTCCCCTGACACACGCACACATTAAATTTGGTCAGATGGTCAAGTCTAACTACCTCCAACATAGCTCAGCTCAGCCTCCACTCAGGGCTGGTGCTTCTCTTGGGTACCTAATATTCTGCTCATCCGTGAGAATCCAACAACAAAAAATATGCCATTTATTGTCAGGATACAGACAGCCTGCTCAGTGGAGATCTCTAGTGCAAGAAAATTAAGTAGAAAGATTTTCCTTAGGGAGACCCTCAGCAACTCAGTAAGACCTGTTTCAAAATTTAAAAAAAAAAAGGGTTGTGGATATAGATCAGAGGTAGAATGCCTCAGTATCACAAAATAATAATAATAACAACAACAATAGGGCCACTAGTTTCAAGATAATAGGTAGATTTATCCCTCTTCAGTATGAGAAAAAGATGATTTACTAAGATAAGTCACGTATGTACCTTATTTCCCTGACAGTGTTCTAAGTGAATGAGATTCATATTTTAAATGCCTTTGATTCTCCTACCTGCTATTCAGCGGGCGGCAAGCAGGTTGGAGATGCTAAGTGAGCGTATGTTCATTTTGTGTTGAAGCAGCAGAATGTAGGGTGCAACATTCGACGGGAAACATGCTCTACAGCAGCTCTGTTAGCTGCTGACTATATAAATTTAGGATAAATCACTTTACAACTTTGAGCTTCAATGTCTTCATCTGCCAGGTTGATTTCATATGTCACAGAAGCATTGTGAGAATTAAATAAGGTAAGAAATCAAAATACAATTATCGTGCTTATTCCCTCCCTTGACTGTAAGCAATTTTGTGAATGAAAAGATATATTTTTTAAAGTACAGAATGAAAAGCTTTAAGTGTTTCTCATGCCAATCTTCAAGCACAAAGTAAGTTTTCTGTTGAATGGGATCTTGGATGTTAAGTCTGTGTCACTCTTCAAGCTCATTGGCTTCACTTTCAGTGAACCCCTGTGTATGAGTCATGTTTCTAGTCTCAGGGTACTCGGTGCTTCAGCTCATGTGTCTATGCCAGGCACATGGTGGCCTGGGACAATCCAGTGATGTTCCGAGTCCTGGCACTTCGGTCTCCTGCCTCTCAGCATTCCCCTTCTTGAGGGAAGTCATCCTTTCAGTTTGACATTGAATTCAAAACAACCAATCCAAAGCCCACACTCCAACTGTCTCCCTCACCAGGCTCTCAGCTTCCAGCTACCACCCCTGCCCAGTCACCCCAGGGCCAACGGCCAGACAGCCAGTGGCAGCCCTGTGCCTTGGAGCCCATGACAAGCACTCAAACCAGCCAGCCCTAAGTCTACTGACCTTCGTCACTTAATTCTTCCTGCAAGTATCAAACAAACAATAGCAAAGGCAAAAACACAATGTTTTGGCCATCTTCCTCAGACTTCCTCTGCCTCCTGAACCCACCACAGTGCTTCCCCTGTGACCTGCATCACATGATATGTCCCCTATTCTTGGGAACTATCATAGTGGCAGTCATCTCTTGATCTGCCAGCCTTAATATACATCAAATTTTCTGTTAATACTGATTAGCAGCCCTGGTCAACATAAGTATATTCTGAAATATGTGTATTTATATGTATGTATATACATACATGTGCATATATTCACATATATATTTATAACAGTATACATATAACAATATTATATTACTAAACTTGAAGATGGAAGCAACGTAAAGTGTTTCTGCTTGTCAGGTTCTAGAGAGTCATTGCAGTACATGTCATATAAGATTACCAAGCAGGTCACACCTTTCTTTTTACTTGTTTTTTTATTCATGTTCACTGAGAAGGTATTAAGTTCTAGGTCTAGCATTCATAAAGAGTCTGATCTCTCTTGTTAAGACCTCTATAGCACAAATCAGGGTATAGACAAAGAAATGAAGGATCACACTGCAAGGGCAGCTGTACAGGTAGAACACTCGAGGGGGCACAAAGGAAGGACACTGAATCAGACACAGAGTGCTCACTGATGGGCTTTCTAGAGAAGTCTTAAAGAATTCAATGGCATTATTCACCCTGAAATTCCTGGTACAGCTAACACCCACACAAGAAAGACTGGTTAAGGATTCTGGGATCTCTTTTGGAGAATTTTTATATAATTGCAGAGAATCTCAGAGCTGGGTAGCAACTTGTTCATTTAATAGATAAAGATTTGTTGAGACCAGGGCAGGTCGAGTCATGCAACTAATTATCTCTTGAGTCAGAGCCAGACACTCTGCCTCCTGCTTTCCCAGCATGTGGCAGCCACCATGTCCTTGCAGGAGAAGCAAGAGCTCTGTGGCACAATGGCCAGGTATCTTAGGCACACGTTCTCATCTTGGAGGCTGTTTTAAGTCTTATGCTGCCAAACATGCTTGAGAACAAATGTGCTTCCCTGCCCCCCATGTCTTCTCAGAAGAATACATTGCAATTGACCCCCTAAGGAAACTCACAGGTGACAGGGGCACAACACTGAAAAAATACCATCTCACCTGCAGGGCTGCTTAATGGGGAAATCAAACCATAAACCAGGTTGGGAGGATTCTGTAAAGGGCAGGAAACTTAGACACTATTCTCTCCTAATTTGCCACGTTGTTCTTCCGTTCTTTTAACACAATAGAGCAATAGAGGAACACGAAAAAGTGTTTTGTTTTGTTTTGTTTCATTTTTTTCTTCTCTATCCAGTTTGTGCACGGACTGAAACTAACATAAGTCTTATTAATGTGTCTTCAGAAGAACTAAGGAACATGGGTGTCCCTCAGTTTATTAGTGTTTCTATTAGCTAATGCATCCACTCAGAAAATTCAGTTGAATACTTTCTATACTTCCACATCATGCTGCCATTTGAGAAAGACCATGGCTGTTACTCACTAGAGCATAATATTACTTAAAGTTGGAGAGAGGAAAATAAAACAAAACCAAACCTTCTCAATCATTCTAAGAAACCCTCCTCCCTGGTCTCCCCAGCTGGGAATACTCTGATGGTCCTTCAAGGTTCATATCAGGCCACCTCCTCCTTTCTTGGCACTGGTGGGACAAGTGGAACTAGTGGGACAAGTGTTCTTACACTTCAGTCTGAAGTAACTGTGCATTAATTTCAAACATGGCACAGACCATATCTGACTATGACTATAAGTTTATGTAGCCCCCACTAGGTTATAAATACACTGAAGGCCAAGTACTTTATTTATTTTCACAGTTGAATGTAAGAATCTAGAATACTGTAGTTGAACCAATAATTCTCAAGTGAAGATATTTAATACTAGCAAAAAAAGATGTTCATTCCATATGGTTAGAGGTCATGCCATAAGGTATGTTTGCGACCAAGTGAATTCTGAGCATGTCTCAGGGCAAGAGCTCAGTAATGAGTAAATGTGAGTAAGGAGAAGGTAAACCAAGTGGGGAGTGGGGAAACATTATATGTGATTGATAATAAAGAAGCAGGATACCAAATTTATCAAAAAATAAATTTATACATAATGAGAACATGCCCTCTGGGCTTTGGAAGATTCTGAATTTTGGGTAAGGTTAGAAGAAAATGGTAGAAATTTCAAATGGAAGATACTTTGCATAAAGACATTAATGAGAAGTATCCTAGCATGTTTAGAGAGGTTAATGAGAATATCACCATATCAGCATGTAAGAATAGTTAGTCATACCTGCACAAGGTACATAAGCCACTGTGTACAGATCTTTGAAGGTCCAGGACAAGAGATGCCATGAAGAAGTACAATGACAAACTTTGATGATCTTCAGAGGACATTCATGAGTTACTTTCTTGTTCTTTCTTTTCTCTTTTCTTCTTCTTTTCCTCCTCCTTCCCTTCTTCTTCTTCTTCTTCTTCTTCTTCTTCTTCTTCTTCTTCTTCTTCTTCTTCTTCTTGTGTGTATGTGTGTGTGTACTTGTGAGGTACTGGGGATTGAACCCAGGGGCACTCTACCTCTGAGCTACACCTCTCGCCATTTTTTATTTATTTATTTTATTTTTGAAGCAGGGTCTCACTAAGTTACTGAGGGTCTTGCTAAATTGCTGAAGCTGGCCTGGCTCAGTTTCCCAAGTAATGGGGTTACTGCCTTGTGTCCATCATGATTTACTTTCTTAATTCTAACTTCAGATGCAGATTTGTTAATGATAGAGCCTTCACATTCACAAGATTTAGCAATGTACAAAAATAGTTAAAATTTTCTTAGCAACATAGAAAAATACATAGGGATTTGTCAACAGGACCTCATTACAAACTGATATTTTATTCCAAATATATAACTTCTATTAAAGTCATAGAAACATATTTATCAATATAGAATAATTTTATTATCCTATCCATGACTATCAGATTTGACCAGGATATGACCTTATTTAGAAAAGTGAGCACCTGCTTTGGGTTTCTTAGTATGTGTTCATCTGTAAATACTAACCTCTTAAGACCAATCTCAAAGGACCATTGCTGAGTAAAATAACTAATATAAAGAAATGACTATAGTATCTAAAACATACTGGACATAAACATATGTTATTATTCATTAAAAGATAGTTATTATCATTTACTCATTTATTTATTCATTCAAATAATGTGTGTGTGTGTGTGTGTGTGTGTGTGTGTGTGTGTGACACTGGTGATTGATCCATTCTATCTCCAAGCTACAACCCTAGCACTATTTTATTTTAATTTGAAACAGGGTCTCACTAGGTTGATGAGAGTCAACCTATTTACTGAAGCTCTCCTAGAATCTACAAGTACTGGGATTATAAGCATTCAAATCTTGATAGTGTGATAACTGGTGTGTTTCAATCTATTGTATGTGCTAGTGATTCATCAATGAATTAAACAGAAAAGAAATCTACTTTGTTGCTAGGTAGAGAAAAATAATTATCTGAAAAGAAAAAAAAACTAAGAGTGTTTTTTTTTTCATTTGTTTAATCCATTGATGTATTGGTAGCAAAGCACAGTATGTATAATATAACTGGTGTCTAATACAAATGGTCACTCTTGGGAAGGTGACAAGGCAGGGCTTGGATAAGTCAATCAGATGTCAAGTAGCTGCAATTTTAAATAATTTTTAGGGAGAAGCTCGATCTAGGTGATACTGAGCTCAGAATTTCAAGTGGACAAAGAAGGAAGCCTTTCAGACATCTGAGGGAGAGAGGGTTCCATTTTGAGGAGAGAAAATGCAGCAGTTGAGAGGTATAGTTGGCTGGATAAAGTCTAAGTAGGGCAAAGTAAACTTCATGTTTATTATAGAGGGGTCTCAGGAGACAGAAGGATAGACTCATGGAGGCGATGTCAATGACTTTCCTTGAATGCATGTTTGTTTGTAGGACTTTAATCTCACTAAAATGTATAATTACAATGCACCAAAATATAAAAAATACAATTAGTAATAAGTGCTTAAGAGGATGTGGGGAAATAGGAACTCTTTACACTCCTGGTGGGAGTGTAAGTTTGCACAACCATTATGGAGATTCTTCAAAAGAATGGAACCACCATATGAGACAGCTATGCCACTCCTATGTATCTTTTCAAAAGAATTAAAGTCAGAATATTATAGTGATAAATACATATTCATGTTTATAGCAGCATAATTCAAAATGATCAGATTATGGAACAAAACTATATGTTGGTCAACAAGTGAATGGATAAAAAATGTGGTATATACACACCATGGAATTTTACTCAGCCATAAAGAAGAATAAAATTATGTCATTTGTAGAAAAATGGATGGACTATAGATTATGATGCTAGGTAACATCAGCCAGTCTCAGGACAGTGCTTTTTTCTTATATGTGGAATCTACAGAGGAAATAGAAAAGGAAAGGGACTTTAAATAAATGAGGAGAGACACAAGTGGAACAGTGGGAAGGGAATGGGGAAGGGAGTTGGGAAGGAAAAAGGAGATTTAATGAAGGAAACTGTTCAAATAATGTAATTTCTACACAAGAAGGTACCATTACCAATCACAATAACATATATGGGGGCAGAGGAGTAGGTCCCAGAGGGAAACATGCTTATTGTGTACATGTGTTTTTATCACCTGAACATCACTATGATGTGTAATTAAAGCATATTAAAATAAAAACAGAGAGCAACAACAAACCTTGATGACATTGGCTTCACTCCTGAGTGAAATGGAGAACTAAGAGGATTAAGGGCAGAGAAAGAGTAGTCTGAGAGCTGACATTTTTGACAAGTACTTCTGGCTGTCCTATGAAAAGAGACTGCATGGGAGTGTGAACAATCAGTTAAGATCAGGAAGGACCCAGGGAAGACAGAATGGGGGCAGGACTATGGAAACCTTGCAATGTATTAGACATGAGGAGCAAAGAAAGAGCAGTCAGAAAGATGCAAAGTAAGCCGGGCGTGGTGGTGCACCCTTGTAATCCCTTGGGAGGCTGAGACCGGAGGATCCTGGTTGGCGGCCAGCCTCAGCTATCTAGTGAGGCACTCTGCAACTTAGTGAGACCCTGTTTCAAAATAAAAGAATAAAAAATAGTGCTAGGGGTATAGCTCAGAGGTAGAATGCCCCTGAGTTCAATCCCCAGTACCGAAAAAAAAAAAAAGAAAGATGCAAAGTACTTGGCCTAACCCACTGTAAGAATGGAGGTTCCACCAGATGTCTACAGAGGACCATGGAAGGAGCCATTATGTCTTTCCACAGTCCAGCAGCTCCCCAAGGAAATCTCAAAATATACACAGTGTGTTGTGTCTTCATTCTCTTGTATCTCCAATGGAATTATTGGACTCTCATAGCCAGTGGCCAATAAACACTAGAACAGAAAAGAAACTGATCTTTGTATAGACTCTGTATCATCACACTAATTAGGCATTTCACATAAATTAATTCATTTGAGGTTTGAAGGATTCTGTGTCATTGGTTTATTGTATTTTTTAATTTTTTTTGTGTATGCGTGCGTGTGTGTGTGTGTGTGTGTGTGTGTGTGTGTGTGTGTTACTGGGGATTGCATGAAGGAGCATTCTACCTCTGAGCTATACTCCTAGCCCTTTTTTTATTATTTTGAAACAGGATCTTGATAAGTTGCTGAAGGTCTTACTAAATTGCGGAGGATGGTCTCAAATCTGCAATCCTCCTTTCTCTGCTCCCAAGTGCTGGGATTGTAGGCATGCATCTCTGCACCTGTCTGGAACTGGCTTATTATTAAGAAAAACTCAAGAATCTCTTATTCTGTCCACATTGTCCCCCTCCTCCTCCTCCTCCTCCTCCTCCTCTTCCTCCTCTTCTTCTTCTTCTTTCTTCTTCCTCTTCCTCTTCCTTCTCACTCTCACTCTCGCTCTGATCGTAGTACTAGAGATTGATCCAAGGGACATTCTACCTACAACCTATACTGTCTTGCTGCTCACATTCTCTAAAACTGTATTTGACCTCTGGTTTCTGACGCATATTATTTTATTATTAAAATGTCCTTCAGATTTATAGAACCAGAAATGCTTACATTGAGCTTTAAGGATCTGAACTTTTAACAGGAACATAATTTTATTTTAATGTAAACTACAATTTTAGGATGACTTCTAAAGTGTAATTTGCTGAATGATTGATAACAGAAAAGGATTAGGATGAGAAAATGAAGCAAAGCATCCCTCAGGATAACTATAATTGTACACATCATTGCTACAGTTCAAATCATTATTTGGTTACTTTTAAATATGTAAATCTGAAGAACTTCACAAAGCTCCTTACTTAATCACTAGCACACTCATTCCATACAGGTTTATCTGCTTTCTTCCCAAATAAGGAGGAATAATACATACTGAGCTTGATGACAAGTTTATATTTATAACATACAAGCCACATGTTTATTTGCAAAAGAGAAAAATAATTGGCGTATGAAATAATTGTTCTTCTTTTGGGGGAAAATACTTAAACCTACAAGTAAAATATGTTCTTGATGCCATTTTGTATAGTAACCAATATTTAATAGGGTAAAATTAGTAGTTTATTTTTAATTTGAAAGAAAATCAACATCTGACTTATATGACTATGCATACATTTTCTTCTTTAAAAAATCAGAAAATAAGTATACTCTTAGCCAGGCATGGTGGTGCATGCCTGTCATCCCAGTACTTGGGAGGCTCAAACAGGAGGACCAAAGGTTCAAGGATAATCCATGAATCCTAGTTAGGTCATCAGCAACTTAACATGACCTTGAGTGGAAAAAAAAAAAAAAAACCAAGCCGGCCATGGTGGCGCACGCTTGTAATCCCAGCATTCGGGAGGCTGAGACCAGAGGATCAGGGTTCGCGGCCAGCCTCAGCTACCTAGTGAGGCACTCCGCAACTTAGTGAGACTCGGTTTCAATATAAAGAATAAAAAATAGGGCTGGGGGTGTAGCTCGGAGGTAGAATGCCCCTGAGTTCAATCCCCAGTACTGCAAAAAAAAAAAAAAAAAAAAACAGACTGGGCATTGTAGTACACACCTGTAATCCCAGTATTTGGTAAGCAAAGATAAGAGAGTACAAGGTACAAGTATAGAGGTACAAGGATAGTCTTAGCAATGTAGCAAGACTCTCAGCAACTTTGTGTGACCCTGTTTCAAATTAAAAAAATAAAAATAAAAAGGGCTGGGGATGTTGCTCAGAGGTAGAATTCTTTTGGAATCAATCTCCATTACCTCCTGCAAAAAGCAAGATAAACTTTTGTGGGGAAAAAATGAGAATTTGCTGTAAAGAAATAGAAAACATTATGAATGAAGCAAATTGAAACCAGAGGTGCGATGGACATTTTGTTCCTTAACGCTGCAGTGAAATTGAATATCCTAATACACATTTGGGAAGCATTGTTGTTCTCATTCTAATTTATAGTTTGTATAATTCTTAATACAGGCTTGAGTATATAAGACTGATACATCTTTCCACCCATCCCATCCAGAGGTGCCCAAGCCTTTATTCTCAAGATCTGTGAGATTATAAGCTTACCACACTGCCTGCAAGTGTTCATGCTAGTACTATCCAAACATTTTGGTAGACACTTGGGATCCCACAGAAAATATAATATCTTAGCAACTTACAACTATGGGAGCATATAAGCATTTAACAAATAAAGTTATAATAAGGCTTAAATTATCATTTCTTTTTTAAAATTTTTTTAGTATTGAGGATTGAATTCGGGGTAATTCTACTCCTGAGCTACATCCTCAGCCCTTCTTATTTTATTTTATTTTATTATTTTGAAACAGAGTCTCCCTAAGTTGCTTAGGCTGGCCTCAAACCTGTGATCCTCCTATCTCAGCTTCCAAAGTACTGGGATTACAAGTGTGTAAAAGAATGTTCCAAATTGTTTAATTTAAATAATTAACATATATATCAAAAGTCACTTTTGCAGCTGGCATGTGCTCCCCAGTCCCTTCTGTCCTTTTCTTCTTTCTTGATATTGGAAGAGCAGGATGGGTCACAGTGAAAAGGTGAGCAAGGGCTTTGGCAAGAGTGTGGCACCAGCTCCCAAGAATCTGCTTGTGGAATATACCCAAGAAAGCCCACTGAAGAGGTGGGGCAGGAAGGGTGATGAATAGGGTCAGGAGCAAAGAAGGGAGTGTGCAGTTATGGTCTGGAAAACGACAGTGTACCAGTCTGGGAACAAAAATAAGCCTGTCTCCTGGGTCTGGATGTTCCATGAATACCAAAGGTGCATGTATTAAAGGTTTGTTTCCCAGCTTGGCACTATTAGAAGACAGTGGAAATTTGAATGGGTAGGGCCTAGTGGGTATTCTTTAGGTCACTGGGGATGTGCCTTTGGAGGGGATGGTGGTGCCCTCAGCCCTCTGCTCTTTCTCTCTCTTTACTTGCTTGCTGACCACAAGGTGAGCAGTTTACTTGGCCATATGTCTGTCATGATGTGCTTGTCACAGGCTCCAAAGCAACAGGGCTAATTAGTCATAGACTGGAACATTCCAAATTCTCAGCCTAAATAAACTTGTCTCTATAAATTGATTTTCTCCAGTATTTCTTATCCTAAAGGAAAGCTAAACCTCAACCTCCAGTTCTAGGGAAATGAAATGTCTGGATGAGGAAATGAATAAGTGAAGATAGAAAAAGCGTTTTGTGAAAAATGAAGTCATATTCACAGATTTCAGAGCCCAGAAATGCAGTCGTCCATTGAGAAAGTGAATGAGGTTGATCAGTGTGCAATTCCTAGCACTGATCTGAAGTGGATACCGGCCATTGTCATCCAGTGAAGAGGTTATTTGTTAGTGTAGGCATTTAAGGAATTCTTTTCAATAAATGATTTTTGGTAAACCATTCTCACCCATCAAAACAGGGAACCAGGCAAACCTTTCTGTGTATCTCCCATTATTTATTTATTTTCTGAGAGTGCTACTACTTCAACAAATAGCAGCCATCAGAGATAGTCTGTTTTAAAATATCTTTTTCTACTTTCCTCTAGTCCAAGTGTGGACTCATTTGGTGAAGTAATAGAAAGACATGTGAATGATTGGATTGGCTCCTGTTGAGGTGTGAGTGGCTCATGATGCCTTCCTGCACTAGCAACCAGGGCATCTCAGTGAAAACCTTCTGGCAACGATAGTAGTGGTAAAGACTTTCTTATGGGAAGTGGGCAGAAATTTCATGCATACCTAGAGTATTTTAAGAGAATGCATTCCATAATTTTTTTAAAAAGTGTTCATTTTTTGACCAGGTCCTTATAGCTAGATGGAATTGAGGGTGACGTTAAAGAAGAGAGAGAGAGAGGAGAGAAGGGGGTTGGAGAGGGGGTAGAGGGAGAGGGGGAGTGAAGGGAGATGGGGGAGAGAGGGAGAGAAATTAGGGTTTGGAATGATCTACGTAATTGCTTCAGTTGTGTTTTATTTAAGCTTGTCATAACTGACTTTACTAAAACAAACTTTTGCAAGAAGCAGAAATTAACAATTCTAACAGAGCAGTTGGAACTCTAAAAAGTATAACTAATGGAGGAGCCATACAAAAATAATGAGCTACGAGTTTCGATCATTGTCAAACTAATGCCGCATCTTTACTTTAGAAAATAATCAAGCCGAAGCCGGGCGTGGTGGCGCACGCTTGTAATCCCAGCATTCGGGAGGCTGAGACCGGAGGATGGGTTCGCGGCCAGCCTCAGCTACCTAGTGAGGCACTCCGCAACTTAGTGAGACTCGGTTTCAAAATAAAGAATAAAAAATAGGGCTGGGGATGTAGCTCGGAGGTAGAATGCCCCTGAGTTCAATCCCCAGTACCACAAAAAAAAAAAAAAAAAAAAAAAAAAAAAAAAA
>PVLC010032069.1:0-18388 GCA_004027655.1 Graphiurus murinus | reverse complement strand
TTTTTTTTGCGGTACTGGGGGTTGAACTCAGGGGCATTCTACCTCCGAGTTACACCCCCAGCCCTATTTTTTATTCTTTATTTTGAAACCGAGTCTCACTAAGTTGCGGAGTGCCTCGCTAAGTAGCTGAGGCTGGCCACGAACCCGGATCCTCCGGTCTCAGCCTCCCGAATGCTGGGATTACAAGCGTGCGCCACCACGCCCGGCTCCATAGTTTATATTTTTAAGATTTAAGAGAGCTGGGTGTGGTGGTTCTCACCTGTAGTCCCAGTACTTGGGAGGCTGAGACAGGAGGATCACAGGTTTTTGGGCAGCCTCAGTTACTGTGCTGAACACCGCAGGCAATCATAACACAGCGGTATTTGTGTATCTAAGCATAAACATAGAAAAGGTACAGTGAACATACGGTATTTTGTGAGATCCTCTGCAACTTAGTGAGACCTTGTTTCAAAATAAAGAATAAAAAGTAGAGCTGGGGATGTAATTCTGAGATAAAATGCCCCTGGGTTCAATCATGGGTACCACATAAAAATAAAAATAAAAAACCATGCCCAGCTCAAACCAAATTTTGTATTTCAATTTGTCTTATCTCTTTAACCGTTTTTCATTGTCCATTCACAAATAAATTAACTGAGCCTCAGAAATGAAAGACAAAAGCTTATAAGTGAATAGGAAATGGAAAATAAAAGTTCAGCATTTTGATATACACACACAGTCATGTGTGTTTGGTGACTGGAGTGTGTTCTGACAAACGTGTCATTTGATGATTTCATCATATGAACATCATGGAAGCTGCTTTTGCAAACCTAGATGGGGCAGCCTACTACTTACCCCCTAGTCTACATGGTACAATCTACTGCTCACAGGCTGCAAACCTGTTCCGCAGGTTACTGTGCTGAACACCGCAGGCAATCATAACACAGCGGTATTTGTGTATCTAAGCATAAACATAGAAAAGGTACAGTGAACATACGGTATAAAAGATTGGAAAGAGTTCCTCTGTATAAGGCACTTATACTCTGAACAGAGCTTACAGGGCAGGAAGCTGCTCTACTCCCAGTTGGTCCCTGAGTGGTGAGTGAATGTGAAGGCCTGAGACATTACTGCACACTGCCTTAGGCTTAAAAGCATGGTACTCTAGTCAGGTGTGATGGCTTATGCTTGTAATCCCAGTACTTGAGAGGTTGAGATAGGAGGATCGCAGGTTCAAAGCCAGCCTTGGAAAATTAATGAGGCTTTCAGCAACCTAGTGAGACCTTGTTTCCAGATAAGAAATAAAATAGAGCTGGGAGTGTAGTTTGGAAGTAGAATGCCTCTGGGTTCAATTCCCAGTACAAAAAAAAAAAAAAAAAGTATGGTACTCTTAGTAACATCAAATTTTTTAAATATTTTTTCAATTATAAAATACCCTTAGCTTACTATAACTTTTTCCCTTTATAAACTTGAATTTTTAAAAGCTTTTTGACCCTTTTGTACTAACACCTAGCTTGAAACACAAACACATTGTGCAGATGTGTAAAAACATGTTCTTTATGTCCTTATTCTATAAGCTTTTTTCTATTTTTTAATATTTTGGGGGGTTTGGGAATTTTGGTTTTTCTCCCTTTTCCTTTGTTTTGCTTTAAAAAAAAAAAACTATTTTAGTAAAAACTAAGAAGCTGGGCATGGTGGCACGCGCTTGTAATCCCAACATTGGGGGGGCTGAGACTGGAGGATCCGGGTTCTCGGCCAGCCTCAGCTGGGGGTAGAGCTTGGAGGTAGAATGCCCCTGGGCCTTATCCCCAGTACCATAGTTCACAATTACCAAACTATGGAAACAGCCAAGATGACAATTGACCGATGAATGGATTACAAAACTATGGGATATATACATAATGAATTTTACTCAGCCATAAAGAAGAACAAAATCATGTAATTTGCAGGGAAATGGATGCAACTGGAAAACATTATGTTAAGCGAAATTAGTCACAAAGAGTAAAACAGCATATATTCTCCCTAATATGCGGATGCTAGGGAGAAGATGGGGCATAAGAGGGTCTCCAGATGAAAAAGGAGAAACCCTAGATAAGCAAAGAAGTTGACTTAACTGAAGGGGAGGGACACCCTAATGCACGTGATGTACTTTCACAAATATATCAAAGTCAATCACTAAACTGAACTTGAGAAGGAGGGAAGGTGAGGGAGTGGGGTGGGAATTAGGGAAGGGGTTAAATGAGAAATGTATGAAGATATATGCCTTTATCAGCTTGTACCTAACAAAGATGTATAATTACAATGCACCAATTATTATAAAAAATTTTTCAAAAAAATGTTAACATTAGAAGGGGAAGATTGGACACTAAAATAGGGAGAATGGATGTTGGAGGAGAACAGCAATCATTTATTAAAGGCCCAGAAAACATATTCATACTATCTCATTTAATTTTAACTGCACTACAAGCCGGCAATTACTCCTATTTTATAAGTGAGAAACCAAGTCATAAGTTGATTACATTGTCTAAGGTAACTTATTCACTGTTAGAGCAGAAATCCAAACTCAAGTCTTCTTGACTTCAAAACTCATAGCTCTTCATTTGTTCATCGACATATTGAACTTAAAACAAGTTTAAACTTCACCATTTTGCATAAGCAGAACTTAAGCTAATAATAATAATGACATTCACCCCACCCTAAAATAAATAAGGAATAATGATGGAAGCAAGAAATTTAAGTGTCTGGGAAAGCTGTTCTCGGATGCTACTGGGGAAGAGTGTGACTGTCTTACTCTTCTCCAGGTTAGTATTAAACTCACACCCATACTTAAGCTTGCTTTCTACAGAGATGGACATCACATTTTCCTGTTACCAAGGCTTTTTTACACCAAGTGAACTCATCAAGAATAAAGTTAGCTGGGTAAGGTGGTTCACATCTGTAATCCCGGGACTTGGGAAGATAAGACAAGAAGATCATAGATTTGAGACCAGCCTTAGAAATTCAGTAAAGCCCTCCTAAACTTAGCAAGACTCTGTTTCAAAATAAAAAATAAAATAGGACTGGGGATCTAGCTTAAAGGTAGAATGCCCCCAGGTTCAATTGCCAGTACTAATAGATGATGATGATGACAGATAGATAGATAGATAGATAGATAGATGTATATAGAGACACATACATAAATAATTAAAAAGAAGTCATTATTTTCTCATTAGTTATTTTTTTCTCCATTTTTACTTACAGAAATAAAACTACAGTGACTATTATGTGAAAGAAATGTTTTCAGAAATGGTCATGTTATCTTTATCGAAATAGTTCCAATCTGAATTAACCTAGACACAGCTATTTTATTTTGAGTGTACGTTCCTTAGAAAATACCACAAGTCAGGGAAGTCTTTAAAATAGGCACAGTTTCTCTTCCTATTGTGAGGCTGCTTCTCGGCATTCTCACATGAAAACATGTTGACTCATCAGGATGCTCACCAGCCACTATGCTGGGGTACATTTATACATCTAGTAGCTATCACACACAGGAGAACTCTCGGAGAAAACTGCTCTCTGCCAATGAATGAACAACAAATGCGACTTCCTCATTGATAGAGAGATCAAGTCTCTGAAGGGCACATGTATGAAATTAAGGTACATTTCAAACTCAAAGTGATATTGGGCATGCTTGGTCCAAAGGTAAATGCAGTACTATTGTTTTTCTGTCTCTGCTATAGATAGAGTTGGGTTTGTTTTGTTTTGTGGTACGGGAATTGAACCCTGAGGCATTCTACATCTGAGCCACAACCTCAGCCCTCTTTTATTTTTTATTTTGAAACAGGGTCTCACTAAGTTGTGGAAGGCCTCCCTAACTTACTGAGGCTGTCCTCGAATCTGTGATCCTTCTGTCTCAGCCTCCCAAGTACTATGATTACAAGTTTGGGCCACCACACCCAGTTCCTGGGCCATTATTGATATGACAAAATGTTATAGGTTTGTGAACATACTAGTTAAATGAGGAAAATGTTATATATGATAATGTTATTAACTCTCCTTTCAAGGAAAGTGGAAAGCTTATCACTTCATATGACATTATGTCCTTCTTACACTTTGATGCTAAAATGGCCTTTAAGCTTGTTTGTTTGTTTTTGTTGGGAAATAGAGAGAAGAGATTACCTGAGTCTGCACATCCAAACTTGGTTTCAAACATTTTCAGAATGTTTAGAGACCCTTAACTCTCATAAAACTATTCCGGCAGTACAAATGTTCACAACCGCATACTGTGTGTGATCATCAAAATGGAAGACTTCTTTAGGGGGTGCAACAATGAGATAAACGACAGCCCCAAACTTCCTCTTGCTCTTTCTTCAGTTAGTAGAATCCACCAGACAGAACTTTTTTAGAAGGTAGCTATGTTTTCCATAGTGTGCACGCACACACACACACACACACACACACACACACACACACACTCATATTTCTCCACCAGAGCTCATTCTACCAGCAGAGGAGAAGCTTGTGGTCACTTAAGCACACAAATCGTCTCTCACTTCCACTTGGCAGGTCTCCCTTTTCCTTGAAGTGCCCCCTACTTACTGTATTTAACACAGTCTCCAAATATCCAACCCAAGCCTGGCTCAAGCCACCCCCAGCTGTTCCCCTTACTCCAGAGCTACATGAACTTCGTTCCATGTCCAGAATGCACTGTACACTTTCTTTACTCCTTTTCACATTTATCCTGTATCTTCCCAACAGTTCTATCTTGTTGACACCTAACATTTCATTTTTCAAATTAAAGATTACTTCCTCCTAAACCAAGCATGGTGGTACATGCCTGTAATTCCAGTTACCCAGGAGAGGGCAAGTTTGGGGCCAGCCTGGGAAATTTAGAAAGACCCAGTCTCGAAATGAAATATAAAAAAGGCTTGGGATGCTGTTCAGTGGGAGAGCACTTGCCTCACATGTGCAAGGCCTTGGGTTCAAGTCCAGAACAAGATTACTTTCTCCTAAAAGATTTTACCAATAGCCTCCTTCCTCTGCCCAAAGCCAAAACTGCTTTTCCTTTCCTTCTGCATCACTTTCAATTCTCCATCTTAAAACTCCTAACCATGCACATAGCACCCACATTTCCTACCACTTTCATTCTCTAATCTATAAACTCTGGGAAGACAGAGATTATTTTATGTTGTGTTGTAAAGCCAATGCCTAACATGATGCCTCCATATATTAATAGTTGATATTCAAAAATTATATTCAACTGGGTATGGTGGTCCATGCCTGTAATCCCAGGACTTGGGAGGCTGAAACAGAGGATCACAGGTTTGCAGCCAGCCTTAGCAATTTAGTGAGGTCTTCAGCAACTTAGTGAGACCCTGTTTCAAAATATAAAAATAAAATAGAGCTGGGCATGGTGGTGCATGCTTGTAATCCCAGTACTTGGGAGGCTGAGACAGGAGGATTGCAAGTTCAAGGACAGCCTCAGCAAGTAGTGAGACTCTCATCAACCTAGTGAGACCCTGTTTAGAAATAAAAATAATATAGGGCTGAGGGTGTAGCTCAGAGGTAGAATGCTCCTGGGCCCAATCAGTAATATCTAAAAAAAAAAAAAAATAAGGGCTGGGGGTATGGTTCAGAGGTGAATCACCCCTGGGTTACATTCCCAGTACCATAAGATAATAATAATAATAATAATAATAATAATAATAATAATAATAATAATCAGATAAATGAATTATCTCTACTTAGCCTTTGAAGCCATTTTTTTTATTTTTATTCATTTTAATTAATTCAGCTGGGTATGGTGACACATGCCTGTAATCCCAGAACTTGGGGGGCTGAAACAGGAGGATTGCAGATTCGAAGCCAGCCTCAGAAACTTAGCAGGACCATGTTTTCAAATAAGAAATAAGAAGGGCTGAAGGTGTAGCTCAGAGGTAGAATGCTCCTGGATTCAATCCCCACTACCAAAGGGGAAAAAAAGTTAAATTAATTAAAACACAATGTGATGACTCAATATCCCAATTTCCAACGTTCCACTGCTAACATGTTTTCCTCTAATGCTGCTTCTTTGTGCTTCCTAATTCAACTTCTTTTTTTTTTTTTTTTAAGATAAGGGACAGTGCTTGAATTCTGGTCCAATTAACATAAACAAGCCTCATATCGAGGCTCAAGAAAGAACTTTTAAGAATCTACAACAAGCCAGGCATAGTGGCACAGGACTGTAATCCCAGTACTTGGGAGGCTGAGACAGGAGGATCACAGATTTGTGTCCAGCCTTAGAAATTTAGTGAGTTTCTCAACAACTTAGTGAGACTTTGTTTCAAAATAAAATAAAATGGGGCTATGGGTATGGTTCAGGGGTAGAATATCTCTGGGTTCAATCCCCAGAATGACAAAAAAAAAAAGGAAAAAGAAATAAAAAGAAGAGTAGGAGCAAACCAAGCATAAGGGCACATGCCTGTAATGTCTGTACTTGGGAGCCCAAGACAGGAAATCACAGGTTCTAAAACAGCCTCAGAAACATAGTGAGACTAGACTCTCAGCAACTTAGTGAGACCCTGTTTCAAAACAAAAAATAATAACAACAAAAAAACAACTGGAGGTGTAGCTCACAGGTAGAATGCTCCTAGGTTCAATCCCAGTACAACAAAAAAGGAAGAAAAAAGAAAAGAATCTGAACTGGATGGTTGAAGACAGCAGAGTTTCTTGGCTATTCCTGAAAGACATGCCTCAGTGAAATGATGGAAATTAGGATAAATAGAAGGTAGACTTTATCAAATGATTGCTGAAGAGGAAACCACAATCCCAAACAGATCAGCCTCATCCTAAACAATAATAATTTAAAAAAAAAAGAAAGAAGAGAAATCAGGTGGTTATGTTGAGCAATTCTTACCAAAGCCAAGAAGCAGACACAAACATTTCTAAGCCCTATAAACCAAAAAAAGAAAAAAGAAACCACTTTGTATGTACAAAATCTGGAAAAGATTTCTAATTATATCTTTGTTTTTAAACATATTTGTACATGCAGATAATGATACCTTTCAGGATCATCATTTTGCAATAACAAGAGAAAGAAAGAGAGAGGTGGTTCAAGAAAGGAAACAGCTCCTGTTCACAAGAATCTTGTAAATTTAGAGGTGATAGTAACCCTCAAGATCACCTAAGAGGACGCTTACCTGTTCACAGGTGAGGAGTTAAGGTGTGGCTTGTGGGCCGATCTGCATTTTTAAGTGGACTTTAGAATGTCTAACAATTGTAACGAATTACTTAAGCAGCTTTTGGCACCTTCCTCAAATTAAATGCCATTCCCAATTTCTTAATGATTTCAAGATCCATAGTCACAAAATCACGAAGTTATGCTAGAATGAATCCTCTCTTGGTTATCCCATATCTAATGAGACTTCGAGTTCTATCATCTTTTCTTCCTCAATATCTCCTAAATTATTTTTCCTTCCTTTCCTATTTCTAAGGCCATGACTCTGCCTCTTCCTACCTCCACAAGTCGAGCGCTAGACTTCTAACTGGTTGGTCTGCAACTCAGCCCTTTATAGAGTAGCCAACGTCATCAGAAAATCATCTCAAAGATCATTTTTATCATGACAGATGACACTTAAATGGTTCCTCATTGCCTAAAAACTTCAAAGCAATCAGGAACCATCTGTCTGTCCCCTGGCAGGAGAGTTCCCTTCTGACACACATATCCGTAGACTCATCATCCTTTCTGTCACCTGGGCAAGCAGGAAAGGCTATACAAGGTGGAGAAAAGAACCTGACATGGTTTCCCAACCTCATTGCTTCATGAGCTTGCTGCTACTTAAACTGATTCTGAGCTGCAGTTTATTCCTAACGGGTAGATGTGTTCACTCTAGACCACGTTAAGTTGTTGTGAGAATTAACAGACATAAATCAAGTAAAGCACCTAGCCTGTGGTAGACATAGTCACCCATCAAACTACTATTACATTATGTATTTGCCTTATCTGATTTCACAAAGAATTTGAGTAACACATCATCTGCTTACTCGTTCACACACTTATTCAATCAAGAAACACGTACTAAGCACTTTCTCATGATAGATACTATGCAAGGTACGTGGAATATAAAGAAGAGAGACTTAGCCCCTCAGCAGGAAAAAGCTCACATGGTAGCAACCTATAAAAGCACAAACATAGCCCAGCAGGGTGGCACATGCTTGTAATCCCAGTACTTGGGAGGCTGAGAGCAGAGGATTGCAGGTTCAAGACCAGCCTAACCCTGTATCAAACTAAAAAGTAAAAAGGGTTGGGGATGTAGCTCAGAGGTAGAATGCCTCTGAGTTCAATTTCCAGTACCACCACCACCACCATCATCATCATAATCAATCATCATTATGTCATCACAGCACAAACATGAAACCACATGATTATGGCGGAACAGGAAGCAAAGCTAAGAAACAGCAGACTGTCAGAGGAAGATGAACAGATTGTCATACCTGTTATTATTATTTCTATTATAATTATCATTATTATTATTAAAGCCTATACCAGAACACATGACCTCAGTTCCAACCTAAGTTCCCGTTACCTTACTTACAGTGAACATGTACTAAATTCTAATTGCTCAATTAATCTATGATTGCATCCCCATAGTCATGCCCACATCCCGGTCCTGGACCCTCACCTGAGCTACTTCTCTCCTTCTGTGGACCCCAAAACTGCACCTCAAGTTCTCGATGTACTTCCTCTGAGGCTCCTTACCCATCTTGCTCACTTAGCCAGTGGTGTCTCTTGCCTACTCTTTCTTGACTAGGCTGGTCTCCAGGATATTGAATTTTGTTTGTCTCCTGGGAATTGCTCCACCAGACTTTGCTCTTCCCAGATACACATCCTGGGTATACAACTTCAGATCTTAGTTTATAAATCACCTCAAAGATCCCTTCTCTCCCTCCTGCTTTCTCCACCCCTGGATTTAAAAGAAAACTCTCTCTCTTCTATATTCTTCACTTTGACTTTCTGCATTGCATTTATCTGGTAATTTTCTCATTCGTGCATTTCTCTGCTGCTGTCTATTTTTGACTCCTTCCACTATGACCTAAGTGCTAGAAGGTTTGAGGCCTCAGCTGTTTTGCTCTCCGTGGCATCCAAAGTGCCTAGGACATTTCTTGAAATATAACAAGTGATTCATAAACATTAAATTTATGAATGAATAAGTGAACATATCTATTCTGCTAGCTGACTTCTGATCATAAATTCCTGTTCTCTAGACTCTTAGAGCCATTGGATTCCTGTTTTCAGCAGACTTTATTTGGTGGTGGGGGGGGGGGGTAAAAAGTGTATATTCATTATTAAGTGAGTTGTGACAACTTGATTGTTTTAATCATTAACTTATCAAATTAAAGCCCTCAGTTAAGAAGAAAATTATGTGAACATTGTTCTGTATAATGTATCTCCTCCAGACATTGCCTTCTTCTTCTTTTTTTTTTTTTTAATTGCTGCATTGCAATCATACATCTTAATGAGGTCCAAGCTGGTAGAGGCATACGTGCACACAGCACTCATTTAACCCTTCCCCAATTCCCACCCCATTCCCTCACCCTCCCTCCTTCTCATGTTCAGCTTAGTGATTGACTTTGATATGTTTGTGAATGTACATCCTGTGCATTAAGGTGATTCCCTCTCCCCCTCCTATCACCTTCAGCTAGGTCACTTCTTTGATCTTCTAAGCTTTCTCCTTCTTCATCTAGAGTCCTTCCTATGGCCCATTTTCTCCTTAGCTTCAGCATATTAGGGAGAGCATACGATTTTTTACTTTTGTGACTGACTAATCTCACTTAGCATAGTTTATTTTTTGTGGTCCTAGGGATTGAGCCTAGGGGTATTCTATCTCTGAGCTACACCCCAGATCTATTTCTTTTTTTTTTTTTTTTTTTTTTTTTTTTTTTTTTTTGAAACAGGATCTCACCAAGTTGCTAAGGGCCTTGCTAAGTTGCTAATGGTGGCAACTTGGGTGATACAGATGGTATCTTTTAACCCTTCTTGTTCCCAGATCTTCTGCCCTGACTCAAGTCAGCACTTCTTTGGAAATTAATAGCATTTCCTATAATTCTGGAAGCACTGGAATGGATTAATCTCACTCTGGTTTCCTGGGAGTACCACAGTCTTATATATAAACTGCTAAGCTTTCAGTTGGTTGAATATAAGTAATTTAAACATATAGATGACTTCGGCTTTAAACTCTTAATAAGATATTTTGTGTAAAAGGCAAGCTATCTTCCCAGAATGTAGCCAAACTTATTTTAGAGTATAGTTTTGTTTTTCTTGTGGATTCATACTTAAGCCTTTTATTTTACAGTTCATTCTTTCCCTGCCGAATTTTTGCCTCATTCTCAATTGAAATGCTATGAATGATTTATCTTGGAACCTTTTTTAAATTTTTGTGGTCCCAGAGACTTTGGTAGTAAGGCTATTTCTATCACCATGAGAGTATCCCTCATTGGAAACACCACTAGTCTCTTCACTGCAAAAAAAAAAATCACTGCCCTCTATTTTTCTTCTTAACAAAACAACTGAAAATGACTTGAGGTTACCACAGCCTTTCTAGTTTTTCTTTTTTTGAAAACTTATTCAATATGCTTTACTCAAATTTTTAATGCATACTTAGTTACCCAGGGGTACTCAGAAGTAAAGAATGACTCAACACTTGCTTCCCAATAGCTCATAAACTAAGTGGAAATGCAAAAATGCATACACACATGAAAGAAAAGCAACAATAAGAGTCAATGGAATTTTACTCAGCTATAAAGAAGAACAAAATCATGTTATTTGCAGGGAAATGGATACAACTGGAAAACATTGTTAAGTGAGATTAGCCAGTCACAAAGAGTAAAGAAGCATATGTTCTCCCTAATATGCGGATGCTAGGGAGATGATGGGGCATAAGAGGGTCTCCAGATGAAAAAGGAGAGACCCTCGAAAAAAGAAGCAAAGAAGCAAAGAAGTTGATTTAACTGAAGGGGTTTGCGGGGGGGCACACTAATGTATACCAAGGTTACTCACTAAACTGAACTTGAGAGGGAGGGAGGGCGAGGGAGCGGGGTGGGAATTTGGGGAAGGGGTCAAATGAGAATTGGAGCACATATATCGTTATCAATTTGTACCTAACAAAGATGTATGCTTACAATATATGAATAAAAATAAAAATTAAAAAAATAAAAATAAAAAAAGAGTCACAGGAAAAATAAGCATCCACATGTGAAATGATGGGAAATTGTATATGTCAATTTGTCTGGACTGAGGGATGTTCAGATAGCTGGTAAAACATTATTTCTGGGTGTGTCTGTGAGGGTGTTTTTGGATGAGATTAGCATTTGAATCAATGAGTCCAGTAAAAAAGATCCACCCTCCCCCACGTGGGCAAGTGTCATTCAATCTGGTGAGACCTCCAACAGAACAAATGGCAAAAGAAGGGTGAGCTGACTCTCTTCTGGAGCTGGGACATCCATCTTCTCCCTTGAGATGTCAGGGCTCCGGTTCTCAGACCTTTCCAGGGCTTATACCAGGGGCTCCCCAGTTTTCAGGCCTTTAGCCTTGAACTGGGAGTTACATTAGAGACTCCCCGTGATGATCAAACCTTTGGTCTTAGACTGGATTACACTGCCTTCTCCAGCTCACAGACAGCAGTTTGTGGGAACTTCTTGGCCTCCACATCACTCTCTATGTGAACAAGTTCCCATAGTAAATTTCCATATATATATACATATACATATATATATATATATATATATATACACATATATTATTGGCTTTGTTTCTTTGTATTCTTCTTTGAGATGATACTGCAACTTAAAAAGTGGTCATTTCTTAATGGTGACTGAAATAAACTGTCGATAAACTTTTTATACTCTTTTACATTAGAATCTTCTGGGCTTTCTTTCACTCTGCATAGACCTTTTACCCATGCATGATTTTTGTAGCATGATGTTTTTATCATTTTAGAAATGTTGGTTTGTCGAGTTATATAGTTCTTCCATCACAGAAAACGAAACATCACATTTGTTAATATCACTACCAATCTTACCAGAAAAGTCTTCACTGGGAAGCAGTTAAGATTATAGTGGTAGATATAAGTTTCTCAAAATTCTAATTTTCAAAAAAAAAAACAGTATCATGACATCAGGTGCAAGATTGTCCCATCCATTCTCAGCAGTGACCTGGTCAATTTAGAGCTAAGTGCTTCCAGATATGCCCTGATCTTCAGGGAGGTCAGGTATGCTTTCGTTTTTTATTAGTTTGCTTTTTCATCTTGTTCCTAATATAACCTTTGGTCAGCTGGTGCTAAAAATCTTCAGAAAGCAACAAGACTAAGATCCTTCCTTTGACATGCACACAACAATGAAAAGGTCAGAGCCTTGGGTAAAGCTCATGGCTGAATCAGGAGACAATCAATGTACATTTCTTCTTGAAGATACCAAGAACTCCGGGGCTTTGATTAAAGGCATTTGATCCATTGGGATGAAGGCTGACTTTGCCATCAAACCAGGAACCACAGGTGAGCATTTGCATGGCCTTGGTTCTGACTGGGGAAAGTGGGTTTGATCTGCAGAAATTTGTGGACAATGTACTGTCAAAGGTTCACTGGTAAAGGACGTGGCTCCCATACTAAGGTGGATGGTGGAGGAGGTCCTGATACTGTCCATAAATGTGCGGAGGCAAGAGTTAACATGATTGTGTGTGGCAATATCAGAATGAGTGGAGATCCCAGATCTATGATCCAACTGTTAAGAAAGATTTGCTCAGGAGTTTCTCAGAAACATCCTCTTGATCTAGGAAACCAAATAGAGCCAATTGTGACTCCTCATGAAATATTTTTAGTGAAAAACAGGAGTATTGACTACCAAATCATATCATAATGGGTCAGGGAAGATTTTCTAAGAAATCATTCATTTCAATGATTAAAATCTATGGTGCAGGATTTTCTAAGGGGTTAAAAATTGGTGTGTGTGAGTCGGGCATGGTGGCACATGCTTGTAATCCCAGCATTTGGGAGGCTGAGACTGGAGGATCCGGGTTTGCGGTCAGCCTCAGCTGCTTAGTGAGTCCCTCTGCAACTTACTGAGACCCTGTTTCAAAATAAATAATAATAATAATAATAATAATAAAAATAGGGCTGGGGCTGTAGCTTGGAGGTAGAATGCCCCCGGGTTCTATCCCTAGTACTGAAAAAAAAAAAAAAAAATTGGTGTTTGTGACATTTTTAGTGGTGCAGTTTAAAAATTAGTGTGGTAAAATATCCTGGTTTTGCTGGGAAACTTAATTTTTATAGAGAGTAAATATATGGCTGTCTTGAAGACAGAGAGATATATCTTAATACCTAATGAGGGCATATTAGATACTATAAAAATTTTTCTGTTGCTTCACAATTATTGCCAAAAGCAAGGAAAATTCTTATTTTTTATTTCATGTCATTTTTATTTGTTTACATGCTTGAGAGAGTGCACAAAGAATGAAACTTAAAACATAGAAACCTGTTGGATGCCACACCATAAAACATTATATTTCTTTCTTTTTTTGTGTGTTACTAAGGATTGAACCCGGGGGTATTCTACCAACAATATACCCCAAGCCCTATTTTACTTTATTTTATGTTTTTATTTTGAGACAGAGTCTCACTAAGTTGCTGAGTCTCACTAAGTTACTGAGGTTGTCCTCAAACCTGCAATCCTCCTGTCTCAGCCTCCCAAGTACTGGGATTATAGGCATGGGCCACCATGCCCCGCTAAAAATAATATTTTTCAGCGGGGCATGGTGGCACACGCTTGTAATCCCAGCATTCGGGAGGCTGAGACCGGAGGATCCGGGTTCGCGGCCAGCCTCAGCTACCTAGTGAGGCACTCCGCAACTTAGTGAGACCCGGTTTCAAAATAAAGAATAAAAAATAGGGCTGGGGGTGTAGCTCGGAGGAATGCCCCCGAGTTCAATCCCCAGTACCGCAAAAAAAAAAAAAATAAAAAAAAATAAATAAATAAAGAATAAAAAATAGGGCTGGGGGTGTAGCTCGGAGGTAGAATGCCCCTGAGTTCAATCCCTAGTGCCACACACACACAAAAAAAAAAACAAAAACAAAAAAATAAAAATAAAAATAATATTTTTCATGTAAAGTTTCATGTGAAACTTCAAAGTGTTACCATTAATAACAAAGACTGTTGTTTTCATTGAGGTAACGGGTTCACTCCATTCATTTCTGCAGAAATATCTGCCAAATATTGGATTCAAAATAACCATAGTTGGTCTTTCAGTTAGATTTTTAGTTTAAAATACTGTTTCACCAGGTACAGTGTCACACACCTGTCATCCTAGTACTTGGGAGGCTGAGGCAGGAGGATCACAGGTTCAAGGACAGCTTCAGCAAGTAGTGAGACTTTCATCAACCTAGCAAGACTCTGTTTCAAAATAAAAATAAAAATAAGGCTAAGGATGTAGCTCGGAGGTAAGAATGTCCCTGGGTTTAATCCCCAGTACCAAAAAACAAAAACAAAAACCAACCAACCAACAAACAACAGCAACAACAAAAACACTGTTTCATGAAAAATGCAAGTAGTTTGTTCGGTTCACAACTCAAACAACTGCCCATTTGCTTTTCCTCAAGACCTGGCCAAAGCTTCAGCGTGAAACATCAGTGTTTTCTGCCTTTTTCCTTTTTCATGACATGGCATGTAAGAAAGATATCCAAGAGTTGAGATTTAACAAAATTGCTAATTTTGACTACTTCTCAGAGGTATTCTTAAGTGAAACTTGCTTTTTTTTTTTTTCTTTTTGGTGGTACTAGGAATGGAACCCAGGGGTGTTCTACCAGCATCCTATTTTGATTTTTGTTTTGGAATAGGGTCTAGCTAAATTGCTGAAGCTGGCCTTGAGCCTGCACTCCTCTGGTCTCAACATTTCAAGTTCTAGGATTATAGACATGTGCCACCAGGCCAAATGATCAGATTGTTTTGTGGAGAAGGGTGTGATGACAATACTAGTAGGAAGAGTATAATGTCTAGTGATGGTTAAATGTGACTGCTAGCAAATGGTACCTTAATATTATCTGGAAAGTATATTGTCTTGTGGACTTCTGATAGAATTTTGGGGACCCCCCATTAGCTGTCTATTATATTCTAAGAACTGATACTTTAGAGCTTTCTGATAATAGCTATTGTTTATAAACCCCTTCCCATGTGCCCATTGCTGTTCTAAGCACTGAGTTACTTTAAATCCGAGTTTGACTTCATTTTCATATCAATAAGAAATGCCAAAAAATTTTTAAATTAAAATAAAGAAATGAAAGCTAGGCATGCTGGCTCACACTTGTAATCCCACTACTTGGGAGGCTGAGACTGGACGATCTGGATTCACAGCCAGCCTCAGCTTCTTAGTGAGGCCCTCTGTAACTTAGTGAGACTCTGTTGCAAAATAAAGAACAAAAAATAGGACTGGGGGTATAGCTCAGAGGTAGAATGCCCCTGGTTTCAATCCCCAGTACCACCAAATAAATAAATAAGTAAATAAATATGATAGGTACTGGTAAACTGTAATAAAATTAACATTTTTTGTGGGACTGTGACTAGAATGAAATTTCCTCAGTTCTTAACACTAATTCCTTCTGGCAAGAGAATCAAAATTTTTAGTAAAACCTGGCATGATAGTGCACAACTGTAATCCCAGTATTTAGGAGGCTGAAACAGGAGGATTCAGATTCAAGACCAGTCTCTGCTGTTTAGCAAGGCCCTCAGCAACTTATTGAGACCCTGTTTCAAAATAGAAAATAAAAGGCGTGAGGGTGGTAGAAGTAACATGCCTCTGGGTTCAATCCCTAATACCACAAAAAAAAAAAAAAAAAATCATCCTTTTTAGTAAAAATTATGCCTACTTGGTAGGATAGCGATTTTAGGAAGATTTAGTTCCCATGGTCATGAAGTTTATGCACACTTAGAATCAAATCCTAGTTCCTGCTTTGCCACTTTCTTAAATCTATAATGAAAATCACTAACTTTGGGGGCTTTTGAAGAATTAAAGGAAGTATTTGCAAGGACCAAAACTGTTCTCACATCTGTATTCACTAGAGGAAAACCCAGAGCCAGCTCAAATTTTAAACCAAGAGTCACTCAAAAGGGCTATAAGGCCAGACATCCACCCTGTGGAAATTGGATCCAATTGTAGGCACTAGAAAAGAACAAAGACTCTTAGATCTTATAGAGACCCAATGTGTAGCAACCACCACTAACCTCATCTAAACAACAAACAAAATACCAACAAGCAAACAAAAGAAAACTATTTTCTCTGAAGTTAGGGAGTATCATTTCATTTAAAATTGCCTACCAAACATTTGCTAAACCTGGTGTCTCTTGGTTTTCTTAGCTTCTATCGCTGTAAATTTGGTCTAACAAAATTCACAGAAAATCCAGAAGAACTAAGAAGCCCAAATAATTTAGAAGAATTCAGGGCTTACAGGATAATGCCAAGACAGCACCTTCATGGCTGGACTTAGTTAAATTACAAGGCCCGTTTGGTGCTAGAGAAGGTAAGCTGGGGAGGATAAGAATGGGCCAAGATTTCAAAGCAAGGTCTAAGCTTTCCAGCAATTACCTGCGCTCATTGTTCTGTGGCGTGAAGGAACCTAATGTGTCACCCATAGTCACCCTGACTAATGGAAAAGGCCTGCAGCCTTGGGCTGTCAGTCAGTGCTGAAGGATCAGCTATAACATTCTCTCTCAGGTCAGCAGGGGGTGTCCCTTCACCAGCCTTCTCGACCCAACGGGCTCCCACAGGGGCAGGAGAGATCTCTCACCAAACCAAGTGGGCAAATGAGTCTCACTCAAGAGCTGGGGCTCTTCTCACTTCCCTCTCTTCCATTCATTTCATCTTTTATTTTGACTTTCGAGACTACCTTCCAAGAAGTCTGTAGAAAATGAATATATGGCCATATAGATATATTTAAAATTCTTAGCCTATATTTTACAAACGTGCTTATTTATCACTGTCAAAAAAACAAAAACAAAAACTTGATCCTTTTTTTTCCCTTTTGGTACTTTGGTATATATTTTGGTACTTTGGTATATATTTTTTATTTCGAAACAGCGTCTCTCGCTAAGTTGCTGACACTGGCCTTGAACCTGTGATTCTCCTGCCTCAGCCTTCCAAGTACTGGGATTACAGGCATGCACCACCACATCCAGTTTTTTAAAAAAAAATCATTTTTAAGGATGACTGGATCCTTTTCTCCAAAGAAATTTTTAAAAATCAGCTCAGAAAAATCGATAGAAGTCTAATATAGCAAGGAGTATTACAGAGAATATATGTGTAGGAACTTTGAAACAAATAGTTTGATTATGAACAAACAGGTAAGATTTTCCTCTATGAAATTTAAATCATGTAGTAAGAAATACAGACAGCTCATGCGGTACAGATGCATCTTGGCCTGACACTCAGAAAGCTGTCAAAGGCTCATATGAGCTGGATGTGGTGACCCTCACCTGTAATTCCCGTACTTGGGAGACTGAGACAAGAGGATCACGGGTTTGAGACCAATCTCAGCAATTTAGCAAGATTTTCAGCAACCTAGCAAGAACCTGTTTCAAAATAAATAAATAAATAAATAAATAAATAAATAAATAAGCCAGGCGTGGTGGTGTTCACTTGTAATCCCAGTACTTGGGAGGTTGAGACAGGATTATCATAGGTTCACAGCCAGCCTCAAATGCTTTGTGAGCCCTCCACAACTTAGTGAGACCCTATTTCAAAATAAAGAATAAAAAATTGGGCTGGGGGTGAGACTCAGAGGTAGGATGCCCCTGGGTTCAATTCCCAGTTTTTTTAAAAAAAAAGGATGAATTAGGACAAGTCTCCAACATTTGAGTACAGATTAATGTTTCCAAAGGAAAGGAAATACGTTAAACAAAGTTGTTGTTTTCTTAA
The DNA here is from genome assembly GCA_004027655.1 of Graphiurus murinus. NCBI lineage: Eukaryota > Metazoa > Chordata > Mammalia > Rodentia > Gliridae > Graphiurus > Graphiurus murinus. The sequence goes on along the minus strand of PVLC010032069.1, from coordinate 504 downwards.
CCTAACTTTGTATCAGACTATTTTCTTACATATGCACAGCCAACAGAAGTAGGATATGTTGTCTATCTATTCAGCAGAGGTAGCAAGAGTTGTAAGACTGCAGGAGTATAAACAGTAAGTTTCTGCTAGAATTTTAGTAACAAGTTTATTTATGGTTTCCTTGTAGATTATCAAAGAAGCTGACATAGTGCTCACATTCTAGGAACATAGGTATTTCAAATCACCTATATTGCACTGAAAAAAAACCCAAAAAACTACTGTTCAGAGTTTTTAGTGTGGATACTGGGTTTTTAAAACACTCCATGGGCCGGGCGTGGTGGCGCACGCTTGTAATCCCAGCATTCGGGAGGCTGAGACCGGAGGATCCGGGTTCGCAGCCAGCCTCAGCTACCTAGTGAGGCACTCTGCAACTTAGTGAGACTCGGTTTCAAAATAAAGAATAAAAAAAATAGGGCTGGGGGTGTAGCTCGGAGGTAGAATGCCCCTGAGTTCAATCCCTAGTGC
>PVLC010032068.1:0-18406 GCA_004027655.1 Graphiurus murinus | reverse complement strand
GGTACTAGGGATTGAACTCGGGGGCTTTCTACCTCCAAGCTATACCCCCAGCCCTATTTTTTTTTCTTTATTTTGAAACCGGGTCTCACTAAGTTGTGGAGTGCCTCACTAGGTAGCTGAGGCTGGCCTCGAACCCGGATCCTCCGGTCTCAGCCTCCCGAATGCTGGGATTACAAGCGTGCGCCACCACGCCCGGCTCCAGAGTCTCATTTCTAAAGCTCTTGCAACAGTCTCTAAGTTCAGTCCCTTTGGGGCCCACAAAGTCCCCGTGAGTCGGGTGAGACTGGAAGTCACTACCCACTTTACAGAACTTAGAACCCAGAAGAGGCTAAACCAGCTCTTCAGGCTCACACAGTAGAGTCAGGATGGATCTGAATCCAGAACCCAGTCGCTCATGCAGCACCCTGCTGCCTTTAAGCTTTTTAGATCACAAACCATAGGAGAAAATACAGTTAGCATTACGATCCAACACACAGACAAATACACACGTGCATATGTACAGAGAAACAAACTTCCTGTGAGCAACACTTACCTCGCCTCTGGCCGTGCACGCTGACATTGCCGGCTCTATTTCATTTCTTTTTAAATGCAGGTCATGAGCTACTAAACTGACCCAACCAATGGGGCAGTTGAGAAAATCGAGCTCATTACCCTGCTGAGCAGCCCGGCTTCCCCTGGAGCCTCTGGCCCCAGGAAGGCGGTGTGGTCTCTGCAGCCAAGGCTTGGAGCAGGCAGTCCTCTGGGGGTGGGGGATCTGGGATGAGTCGGCTCTGATTCTGCCCGCCCAGCTGGGCCCTGCCCTCAAACCTCCAACAGCTGGGCTCCAGCGGCGGTGGCTCTGCAGAGCCCCGGCAACCCTGCAGCCCAGATGAGCTCCCTCCTGCGATTTCCCACAGACCCAACCTCCCAGCTCCATCTAGAAAATCCCCAGCTGGAGGCTGCCCATTCCTGAGCTGAGGCAGAATCATGTGAACTCCAATCTGGTGTCAGGCTGGGTGGTTGCCGAGGAACCACACACCGGCGGGAGGATGAGGGGGCAGACCGGCTCCCTCCAGGCAGCCTCCATCCTTCCTCACAGAACGCTAAGCCTCACAGAACTGGGGACCCGGGCCCTCGGGGAGGGAGGGGCGGGGGGGGCGGGCGGCAATGAGCCTATCCATGGACTCACATCCCAGTGCAAACAGAGCCAGGACATCCAGCCCTGCTCCAGGTCCTCCCTTCCTCGCCCAGGGCCCTAGAGTCTATGGTGCTCGTGCTCTAGTGTGGACACCGGTAAGGACAAAGGGACAACAGGAAGGTGCGGGGAAGCTGGCTGTTCTCACTGCTGCCCTTGAGCTGGTGCCCTTCCCCCCAGCAACCAGCATCTGGGTCAGTGGGTCTGGGCTCTGGCCACGAGCCTGAGAAAATACCCCGGAGCCCATACAAAATACAAGTGTCCAGACCTCACTCCAGGCTAATTAAATCGTGCCTGCACGGATGTTTTTAAAGCTCCCTAATGACTGTAAGTGCTGGGGGAGGGGAGGATCGGCCACTGGGACCCTCGCTGATCAGATCTGCTCTGCAGGGGGGCAGTGGAGTTAAGGGCAAGGAAGGGCTCAGGGAACATGAGTGTTTTAAACTGTGGACCAGAGCAGGGACCGAGCACAGGGCTCCGCCTGCTGGCTTGTTGGTGCTCTGGGCTAACCCTCCTCATCCATGGCAGCAAAGGATGGTGCAGAGGACCGCTGGAGCCTTCCGGCCCCCGTTTTACAGGTGGGGAAACGGAGGCCTGAGGAGCAGAGGCTCTGCACCAGGACACTAAGGATGGTAGACGGTTTCTGACACCTGCTGCTGGCTCCAGGGTCTTGCTTCTGGCTCCTTGGAGCGAGTCTCCTGAGCCAGGAGATGATACACACCATGCTTGGGGTCCTGGGGGATGTGAGTTCTCCCTGCTCCAACCAGTGATCTGTGGAACCCATCTTCTCCAAAGAGCGAATTGCTAGCCAGGTGCAGTGGCACGCACCTGTAATCCCAGGACTGGGGAGGCTGAGATAGGAGGACTACAGGTTCAAGGCCAGCCTCAGCAACTTAGCAAGGCCCTGTCTCAAAATTTTAAAAAACAAACAAGCAACACAAGACTTGGGGTAGAGCACCCCTGGGTTCAATCCGTATTACCTCAAAGAATGACCTGCTCACATCCTGTTAGGGGCAGTTGGTTGGGGTCCCCTCCTGCAAGCACTTCCATGAGAAGGCCTTCTCGCCTATTTTAGCTGCCTCTTTACAAGCGAGGCAGCCACCAGTTCTACTGTAGTGGTCCACGCTTAGACACAGGTGCTGCTCCTGAGAGGCAGGTGTGCCTGGCTTTCCCTAATGTCATCCGGGAGGGCGGGGGGAGGGGTAGGGATGCAGGACTGATGGCGACTGCCTGGCCACCCCCAGCTCACACCTCTGGCTCACTTCAAGGACAGGTGGACAGGGGTCGTCTATACCTCATTGTCTACACCTGCAGAAACACTGATGGTGTTGAGTCCCTTCCTTCTCCCAGCACCCACAGGGACCAGCAAGTGCCCCAGACTGCCAGGACCCCTACTGGCAGACACACCCAGCCACAAGCACCCTTCTTCCCCTCCCACTGGGCCCCTAGGGTGCAGATGGAGGGGTGCCGCTCCAGTTTTCCCTGAGTCAGCTGAACCCGAGTCCTCTGAGGTGCCCGCAGAGCCCGGGCCTGGATCTTTACTGCCAGCATTTCATCTAAAACAGGAAGGGAACACTGCAAGTAGTGGCAACACCAAGCAGCAGCCTCTTTTGGGGTCCTAGAGACCCCAAAGCCTGCACCCTACTCCCCAACTTCTCTAGGAAAAGCAGTGAGCCAGGCGTGGTGGTGTACGTTTGTCATCCCAATACTTGGGAGGCTGAGACAGGAGGATCGCAGGTTTGTGGCCAGCCTCAGCTACTTAGTGAGGCCCTCTGCAACTTAGTAAGAACCAGTTTCAAAATAAAGAATAAAAAAATAGGGCTCGGAGGTAGAATGCCCCTGGGTTCAATCTCCAGTACCAAAAAAAAAAAAAAAAAGAAAAGAAAAAAGAAAAAGAAAAAGAAAGAAAAGCAGCGAGCCTGTCATAAAACTGCAGCTTGCAGAAGCCCTGCCCTTCCCTCACCTCCAGGCTTCTTCCCTTGAGCCCAAAGCAGCAGAATCTGAGAAGCCACTGACCAGAGGTGGGACTTGGGGAAGAGCCAGAGCCTGAGCCCTGGGTCCCGCCCATCTCTGCGGCTCCACTCCCAGGAAGTGCCTGGAGCCCGCCAGGGGCCACTTGCCAGCTCTCCTCTCTCTCTCTGGGTTTCCCCCTCCACCTCCAGCAATGACAGTCATAGAGCACCGTGGTCCTCCCCCCGCCCACCAGGGGGGCAGCCCCAGAAGGTTAGACTGAGCCCGGGATGACCCCATCGTGCTGGGACCTGGCTGGGAAGGGCAGTGGACTTTCTCAGCTGCTCTGGAGGCTGCTTTGAGGGTCACAGGGGCTGAGGCCACAGGCCCTCCGTCACCCACTGGCCTCCCCAGAGGTCTAGGCAGCCTGGGAGTCCGCTTAGAGAGGACCTCCAAGCAAGGCCTGCAGCACCCTGGCAGCAAACCCTGGTCACCCGGAGGCCAGCACAGGATGGAGGTTAAGAGCAGAAGCGAAATGCCAGCGCTGTTGCTTCCCCCTCCGTGACCTTGAGAATCCCATACCCTGCTGACCAAGAAGCTAAGTCAAAGGACCTGCACTTAGTAGGTCTGGGAGTGAGTTAGTAAGGATGCCTGTCACTGTGGTGCAGGTGGTAAGGACAGTGCCGATGGTGATCCTGCCCCACCATCCGATTCCCTGGACAGCAAGGTGCACGGCAGGCTGAGCTGGTAAGACATTCCCTTAGGAGTGTCTCCTGATTCCCCAGGAGGTTCTGAGGTGCTCAAGTGACTGCTGACCAGAGGAGGAGGGACTGAGAGGCTCTCCAGGGGCTCTGACAAATATAAACAATGCCTATAATTAGCCACCTGCAGTTTGGCTGCAGGGACACTTGTGTCCCCAGATTACCACCTTACACTTGAGCACCCGCTCAGATCCAGAAGTCCCTGCAAAGGTGGCCTGGACATGGGGCGGCGCTGCACTGTTGCAAGTTCAAAAGGGAGCGGGCCTGAGTTAAGGCTGGTTCTGCGGGAAGGGTCAAGGACCAGGAGGAGGGAGAGCAGAGGATTTACCAAAGCGCCTGGCTCCCAGGGCCTCCGTGGGAGAAGAGAGCCTAGAGGAGCTCAGACCGCAGGGCAGCCAGGCCATTTCCTGAGCGTGTGCAGTAATCAGGCACCGTGCTGAGCGCCTTCTGAATACTCTTCTGAGCGTGTGCTGTGACCAAGTGCTGTTCTAAGCACCTTCTGAATATTCTTCTGAGCATGTGTGGTGACCAGGCACTGCGCTGAGCACCTTCTGGATACTCTCCCGAGTGCATGCTGTGACCAGGCACTAGGCTGAATGTCTTCTGAATACTCTCCTGAGCATGCACAGTGACCAGATGCTTCACTAAGCATCTTCTGGATACTCTCCCAAGCGTGTGCTGTGCTGAGCACCTTCTGGATACTCTCCGTTTTAATCTTCACCTCAACTCTACATGGCAGAGATTTTCCTTGTGTTATAGGTGAGGCGAATGAGACCAGACAGCACAGGCAACTGGCCCAGGGTGACTCGGGTGGTGAACACAAGTGTGGCAATTTGCCCTGGGTGTTTTCTCACTGATGGGAGAGCTGGGCTCCTTGCTCAGAAGGAGGGTGGCCAGGAGTTCCAAATGACAGGTGGGTGCTGGGTAAGGGGACGCCAGGTGGTACTTTCATGCCATGAGTTACCACCATATGCCGGGTGCCAGGCTTCCCCCAGACCACTCTGAAAATACCTCACTGCAACTCTGCCAGACAGAAAAGACTGCCCAGCTTTACCACCGGAGAGATGCAGGGCCACGCAGCTGGCAAGCAAGCAGCACTGGAGTCAGTCAGGGGGATGAGCTCAGTGTATTTTAATAATGATGAATGTGAGCTGGGAGCTGGGGGTGCATACTTATAATCCCAGTATTTGGGGAGCTGAGACATGAGGATCGCAGGTTCGAGACCAGCCTCAGCAATTTAGCAAGGCCCTCAGCAACTTAGAAAGACTCTGTTTCAAAATTAAGATAAAAATAAAAAAAGAGCTGGGCGCAGAGCTTGGAGGTAGAATGCCCCTGGGTTCAGTCCCCAGTACTAATAGTGATGGTGATGGTGGTGATGAATGTAATTCACAGGAGTGTGTGACTTGTGAATACCATCCCCCCCTTTACCCAGCAAGTTCCCTGGGGAAGGAGGAGCTGGGTCTGTTTTGTTCTCTGCTGAGGGAAAATGTACCCCAAGCATGTCCATTGTTGGAATGAAAAAGTGACTCTGGGTTCCATTTCTGCCGGCCTAGCTGAAGCCAAAGTTAGAAGCAGGTGACCTGGGGGAGATAGACAGGATGCAGACGGGGCAACAGGAAGGTGGTGGGTTTTGACTCAAAGGGTGTGGGTGGTTAGCCACCCTGTGTTCCATCGCCATGAAAGTCTGCTGCCCAAAGAGAGGCTTCCAGCCGGGGGATCTGTGGTCTGAGGTCAGAGCTGCCTGGGGCATCCGCCTGGCTCATAGCCACAGCACAGACCACAGGCCTCGGGGTTGCCATAGCAACCCTGGGCCTGCCACCCCTCCACACACACCTCCTGTCTGCCCACCCAGACTGCTCCACTCCATCAATTAATAACCTAATAATGTATGACAACCATCACTGTGAAACCACCAGACAGCAGTCCCCTTGAAAATAAGCAGACTCATCCAGGGAATTGAGAGCCACAAAGATGCTCAGGACCCTTGACCACAGGCCACCTGCGAGAGTCTATTATCCCAAAGCCAAGTGAGTCTCTCCCTGGCCTCTCCCTCTTGTGTTAAAGGTGTGGCACTGGCAGCGATGGGGACCAAAGCCCGAGAGGTTCCTCGGAAACAGACGCTAGGGACACCACCGTGAAGGACACCTGCTCCCTCAGCCCTGAGTCAGGACCAGAGCCGCGGATTCTGTGATATGGGCCTTGACGTGGACACCTGTGTCTCTGCCTGTCTTCTCTGGGAGGAGAAGCCCTTTGTCTTTGCAAGACGACGAGTTCATTCGTGGCTCCCAGAAAAAAAGAAAAATGCAAAAACAAAAGGGAAGACTTCCAAGTCATGGTAGATCCAAGATGCTTGCAAACTACTTGGTGTTCATCTCGCTGACAGAGGGGGGTCTAAGTCCCCTCCTCTTGGATCTAGATGGGCTCTGTGAGGACCTGACCAGTAGAATAAGGTGGAAGCAACACTGTCCCAGCTCCAGAGTCCAGGCCTGAAGGAGACCCTCAGCTCCCACTCTCTGCCTCTTGGGATAGTTGCTCTTGAAACCTACTTGCCACACCGTGAGGCAGCCCAGGAGAAACCAAGACCCTGGCTGTCAGCCCCAGCGGAGCTCCCAGCTGACCACAGGACCAACCTGCCTGCCTCACAGTGTGATCGCGGAAGAGGAGCCTCCAGCCCCAGGTGCTACAAAGGAGCGGAGCTCAGCCATCCCCACCTAGCCTGCCCCAGCCACGGACTTGTGAGCAAAATAAATGAGCATTCTTTTTGTCATACTGGGGATTGAACCCAGAAGCATTCTACCTTTGAGCTACACCCCTAGACTGATTTTATTTTTTAAAATTTTGAGACAAGGACTCACTAAGTTGCTGAGAGTCTCACTATTTGCTGAAGCTATCCTCGAAACTGTGTTCCTCCTGTCTCAGCCTCCCAAGTACTGGGATTATAGGTGTGCACCACCATGCCCGGCTAAATGAGCATCCTTCGAAGTGAATGTCTTGTAAAGTGGTTTGTTATGCAGCAATGCATAACTGGAATATCATTTTGGCCCTAAATCACTTTAGGGCCCATCATGTGCAGTATTCATTCGTATGGTTACTTAATTTTTATAACAATTTTATGAGGTGGCTAGTATTATCTCCATTTTCCCCATGGGCTATGAAGCCTCAGAAGGGTAAGAAAGACCTCCTGTCTGAGGCCCACACAGGAGGTGTGACGCTAAACTCGTGCCCTTGTCTCTCACTACCACCGCCACTGTTCTTGTTGCCACTGGAGGGAAGGGCTTCCCTTCTCCCGCCTCTTCTCCTGTTGAGTCTTCTCTCCCTACCACAGGGGCCTTACCCAGAAGGGTGCAATATCACAGTCAAATCAGGAATTCTCAGGGCTGACACTCAGGGACATAGTGAGGCTTTCCAGGAAGAACTTTACCTGTGTGATCGCTCATCCACCCTAAGAGGTGTGTTCTAAAGTTGTGCACATTTCCCAGAAGGAGAAACCGAGGCTGAAAAAGGTGTGATTTGGACTGTAGTGATTTGGAGTTGTAGCTCACGAGTAGAGCGTGTGTTCAGCATGCAGGAGTCTCTGGGCTCCATCCATGGCAGAGAGACAGAGAGACAGAAAGAGAAAGGAAGGGAAGAAGGAAGGGAAATAGTGGGTTAGGAGATGCATGCCTGTAATCTCAGTACTTGGGAGGCTGAGACAGGAGGATCACAGGTTTGAGACCAGCCTCAGCAATTTAGTGAGATCCTGTTTCAAAATAAAAAGGGCTAGGGCTGTAGTTCACTGGTAGAGCACCCCAGGGTTCATTTCCCAGTACTGCAAAAAGAAAAGAGACGGCTTGGCCAAGGTGAAAGCTCTAATAGAAGGAAGAGGTGGGATTTGGATGCAGGCCATCTGCTTCTAGAACCATCTGCTTCTAGTCCATGCGGTGTACAGCATGGCTGTCCACTGCTGCCACCTCAGGAACTCGCCTCCCTCCCGGAAGCTCACTGGGTGCTTGGGAGGCACAGGTAGGTTGGGAGGATTGAGGCCAGCCATAACCCTCTCTTCTCACGCTCGGGTCTTTTCGACCCATTCTCTCATCTTTCTACTCACAACCCGGGAGGTGGCCAGGGTTGGTATTTCTTAACTCTGTTTTAAGCCACAAGCCAGTGCCTTGCCCAAAGCCGCACGCCCCCCGCTAAAGTGGGTGCATCCCAGAGAGCCTGCTCCCTGCACCCCGGTTCTGCCCGAGGACCACCTGGGCGGGGCGCCCTCGGGCTGGGACATTTGATCAAAGAGTGGCCCTGCTCACCAGCCTGGGCCAGCTTCCCCCTCCTTCGGTGGTAGGAGCACCTGCTCGGGTCGCAGTGCCCCCTGAACGCCCGAAAGGAGTCTTTGGGTCACCCGTGCCGTCCAGCTCTGGGAAATGAAGGGCTAGAGGTCTTACACTTTTTTTGGAGTGGCGGAGAGGGCGTAATTACCAAGTGGCCGTGGAGCCAGCCGTGGAGGTGGCTGCTAAACCTGGCGGCGACCACAAGCAGAGACACCCCGTCCGGGCTGGGGACCCGGAGCGCTGGCGCGGAGGGGACAAGACCCTGGGTGGTCTCGGCCACCGCAGTCGGCCCGCCCCCCGCCGCCGCGCAAGCGCACGCCCTTGGGTGCTCCCGCACCTGCCCGCCGCGCCCCTCGCGTGCACGCATCCTCACCGCGCGCCCCGGGACCGCGCCCGGGAAGGCGCCGGGAGCCCAAGAACCCCGCCGCAGGCCCCGGTGCGGTTGCCCGGGCCTGGCGCACCGGAGACGGACGAACGCAGCGAGATACCCGGGGACACGTACCTGCGCGGCGACAGTCTGGGACACCGGGTGCCGTTCCCTTGCGCTGCGCCCGCGGCCCCTCGTACTGCCAGCGCGCACCCGGCCCGCAGGAGTGGCCTGGGGTCGCTGCGGGCCCCTTCCTCCTCGGGAAGCCGGGGCCACGCTCTGTCCCGATTCCTCCGGCTCTCACCGCCCGGCGGGCACACCCAGACCTGCCAGCGCACGCCCTGCCTTCCACACCGACCACAGGCCACAGGCAGGCGCCTGCCCGGACGGCCGCGGTGGCCAGAGCGCGCGCACGCCTGCCTCAGAGCCGCAGCGTCCCCTTCCACCGAGCGCAGCGCGGGGCTCGCGCGGGCCTGGCTGTCAGCAGCCTGTCGCGGCGCAGGCGAGGAGCTGGGAGAGGAGCAGGTGGGGTGACCTTTCAGTGTTCACCTCCGGATCCCCAGCATAGGCGCGTCAGTAGGCGCTTAATAAGTGCGCTTTGGTGCTGCTCTGGGCCTCTCTCGGACCTGAGCTCCCTCTTGAGCAGCGGGACCTAGGGCTCTGCTGCCCCTTGGGGCCCCCACATGCTCCCCAAAACCTGAGTGCGTCTGCAGCAGGGGTGGCCAGGGACCACACAGAGGACCTCCTAACTAGTTTTGTTGCGAAGTCGAGATGGCCTTAGTGTCTTCTGCTCCACATGCTCACAAATAATAGCCATGCCTTGCATTTATTGAGCACCTACTGTATGCACTGCACTGCTCTAAGAGCTTAAATGCTTAGTATTCTTTTTTTTCTTTTTCTTTTTTTTTTTTTTTTTTTTTTTTTTTTTTTTTTTTTTTTTTTTTTTTTTGCGGTACTGGGGATTGAACTCAGGGGCATTCTACCTCCGAGCTACACCCCCAGCCCCTTTTTATTCTTTTATTTTGAAACAGAGTCTCACTGAGTTGCGGAGTGTCTCACTAGGTAGCTGAGGCTGGCCGAGAACCCGGATCCTCCGGTCTCAGCCTCCCGAATGCTGGGATTACAAGCGTGCGCCACCACGCCCGGCTGCTTAGTATTCTTTTGATCCCCAAGTTCTATGAGATAGAACTCCCATTTTACACACGGAAGGATGAGAGACACAGAGAAGTCAGGTAATTTGCCCAAGGTCACACAGGTGTGGGATGAAGGGATTGGGACTCAAATCCAGGTAGCCAGATGCAGAGCCCTCATCGCCCCTGCATCCTACCCCATGCCTCCTCCCTTCTTCCCTTAGCACCTTCTGCTCCTTCACAAGTTCATCGCTTGGCTCCTGGAGCTGCCTCCCCATCAGAAGACCTCCTGTCTGCCATCTCCCGAACCCCTGCCCCAGGTTACACAGAAGTCACCTCTCCTAGGGTGCCTTCTTGGTTGCCCCAGGAGACGCCAAGAGTGCGGGCCGCACTGTACTCCCAAGGCGCCCTTCCCGGCATTCCCTGCACCGCCTGCCGGGATCGCTGGCACACAGCGTCTGTCTGCGAGGCCCTTGCTCTGGGCGCGGTGCCCGTCCCCATTCCTGTTTGTGAAGTGGCTGTCTGGCCACTTGGGGAGACTGCGCAGTGGCTGGGAGTAGAGATGGAGAGGGAAATGGAGGCTGGGGAGGGAGGGAAGGAGGAAGGCCAGCCCCTCTGGGGGCTCAAGGCTGTGAGACTTGGCCTCTAGGTGAGTCTCTAGGTGGAAATGGCCCGCACACATAAGAGGGCAGAAGGTACCCTTTGGGCAGAGGCAGCAGAGGCCAAAGAGCCTCGGGCTGAGGGTGGAGGGTACGTTGCCTGCTGAGCACTGCTAGCTGAGCACTGCTAGCCGCGCCACTTCCCACCAGGCACTTTCAGAGGCTGGATCAGCCCCCTCTGCTGGTCCCCATTTTGAAATCCCTCCTTCTTGCAAAATCTCCCCAAATGGAGTCTTCTGGATTAACAATTATTCCCGAAAATGTACATGTGGTTTTTTTTTTTAATTGCCACACTGAATGTGGTTAAGAGTTTGGCTTTGAAGGGCCAAGCTGTGGGTACTTTGAATTCCAGCTCTGCTACTTACTGGCAGGATGACCTTGGACATGTCCCTTAGCCTCCCTGTGCCTCTTTCCTTATCTACGAAATGGGAACACTACTTGAAGAGGGGCTAAGATGATTATACAAGTCAATTAGAGCCCTTAGCCCAACCCCCGGCACATAGTAGGGCTCATAGACATCAGCTGTTGTTGCTACCATTACTGTTATCATCATATACTCCAAAAGCCCTCTTCCCTTCTGACCGAGCACTGTGTCCTCGGTACTCATGCACGACCTCCCTCCAGCCCAACCACAGACAGCTTCATCCTCTCCACTTTGCAGGACGGGAGACTGAGGTTTCACCAATTGCTTAAGGCCTCTCAGTTCCCAAGATATTTCACCAGGATTTAACTACAGTTCTGACCCTGAAGCTGCTTCTTGCAATATTTATATTCTTCCTGGTCCTGTCCCCCCCAGGAAAAAGGGTTTTTTTTTTTAAGCCCACTGTCAGTGGCCAGATCCGGAATTTCGACTCTCATGTCCAGCGCATGCCCTATGGAAAGATTACTACAAAGTGAATCCTGTGTGGCCCCCGCCAGGCAGAGTTTCAGGGGTGTAACCTATCGAATAGTGAACACTGGAGTAAGCTCAGCACAGTGGGCTAATCTACCTCTCTCTCTCCCTCTCTCTCTCTCTCTCATTTTTGATTTGATTTTGTATTTTGTAGTACTAGTAGGGGATTAAATTCAGGGCCTTGAGCATGCTAAGTAAGCACTCTACCACTGAACCATATCCCCAACTCTATTTTTAATTTTGAAACGGGGTCTCACTAAGTTGCTAAGGACCTTGCTAAAAATTGCTGAGGCTGGCCTTGAACCTGCGATCCTCCTGTCTCAGCCTCCCAAGTACTGGGATTACAGGCATGTACTGCCATGCGTGGCCTGCCTCTCTTTTTCTAAACCATTCTGTTTACAGAGAACACATCCAATACCTTTCACTGCCCAGATACTCTTAAAACAAGCTAACAAGCTCCCTCTTGATTCATATTTTACTTTTCAGAGACAGAACAGCAGAGTCCTTATTCTAGTTACTTACAGACGTGAAACTGGCTAGTGGAAAACAGGTTTGGCATTACTGACTACTCTCCCTAAGAAAATGCTGGATTTGGAAAAGCAAAGAAACACATTTCACTGCCTGCTCCGTCGTCTTTTGCTGGGCTCCGCTGTGTTTCTGGGTGTTGAGATGTCTGATCCTTGGCAGGGGCAGCAGAATTTGTTGTTTTGTCTCTGAAACCTGGCATCGGCCTTATAAACAACAGATGGCTAAGTTAAAAGGAAACGTGCATTCCAGAACCTTCCTGGGCCTAGAGAATGGTAAATTATGGCCCATGCTCTTGGAATGCTGATTGAAATACTGCACTAATAACTGTCTTCTTGCCCACAGAAATCCTCTCCCACACTGGGCTGGGCTCCAGAGACGTGGTCAGAAATTCTCCGCTCCGGGTGGAAGTGACGTTTGTATCCATTTCTTTTGCAGTCTCCTGTAGGTTTTTTGTCTTGGTGTTTTGCCTAAAGGCAGAGTCTTTAGCTGAGCTTGAAGACACTCCCTCACTCCATGTTCCTGGTGTCAAACTCAGGGTGACACTGCAGGTGTCCAGAAAATGGCAGCCAAAGGGATGTGGGAAGTAGACTCATGCCCCACGCCAGGCGCGTGCTGTGGACTTACTCGCCTGTCCACATCCACATCCCCTACTCTGAGGACTGCATCACCCGGCTCCCTGCCCTCTGACCAGTGGGAAGCACTAGAGGAAGATCAGAAGATGGGAGGACAGTGGGACCCTCTGCCAGGCTGGCTGCGCCCTTGGCTGAAGGCGCTGGCTGCACCCCTCTCCTGCACTCCTCTCTCCCGTCTTCCTGCAGGCCTAGGGGGAGCCCTAGCTTGCCAGACATGCTCGTCCAGTCTCACCTGTTAGCATCTTTTTTTTTTTTTTTTTCAGTACTGGGGATATGAACCAGGTCATTCTACCTCTGACCTACATCCCCAGTCCTATTTTTTATTCTTTATTTTGAAACAGGGTCTCACTAAGTTGTGAAGGGCCTCACTAAGTAGCTGAGGCTGGCCTCAGACCCGGATCCTCCAGTATCAGCCTCCCAAGCACTGGGATTACAAGTGTGCACCACCACGCCCTGCTTATCTGTTAGCATCTTTAACCCTGCCCACACTTTCATGCAAAACTCTCCGAAAATCCCCACTTCCTGGCAAGACTGACTCATGCAGGAGCCGATGCAGCTTGACCGAAAACTCACAGAAATGCAGGAACGAGCGTGGAATTAAGAGTGCGCAGATTATCCACTTGTACAAAAATTGCTGCTTTTCCACTTAGCACAGCTGGCCAGCCTCAGAAGAAATGTCTCTTCTCCAAACAATAGGACGAGTCCCTACTTCCTCCCCAGACTCCAGTGCCAACTCATCTCTGTCCCTGCTCGGCCCAAGCCTCTTCTGGCTGACGGCCCCTGCCTCGTGCCTTCTGTCACCCTGCTGCTCACGCAGGTGGACAACTTTCCTTCTGAGAATCACTCGCCCTTGCTGAGTCAGTCCCTCCCGGGACGGTTTCAGGCAGCAGGAGGCTGGTTGTTCCGAGAAATTATCATTTCTGGCACTAGCCACACTCCAGCAGGTTTGGGCCTGAGCTGATTAATAGGACCTGACGAATGCCACAAAGTTTTTCTGTTCCCACTTGGATAATCCGGGGGCCCCCAGACGGATGGTGATTAATGGGGACACCCAAAGGCAGGAAGCTCCGAGGCCGGTGGGGAGCCGGCTCAGGTGCAGGTTCAGGTGCTGGCGCGGTGTGAGCGCACACCTGGAAGGTGGGGTCCTTATCAAAACCCGGGCTGCACTTGGGACTCCAGGAGGAAGGCTTCAGGCTGGGTTTTCTCAGGCTGAGTTAGTTTGGGAGGGAGAAGCCTTAGGGAACTTTAGCATCTGAATGCCTGGGTCTAAATACCAAATCTGTTGCTTGCTGGTCACAAAAGTTATGGAGGGCCTCAGTGTCTTCTGTAAAATTGGGTTACTAAGCCAGGCGTGGTGGCACACTCCTGTAATCCCAGTACTTGAGAGGCTGAGACAGGAGGATTGCAGGTTTGAGGACAGCCTCAGCAATTTAGCAAGACCCTCAGCAACTTATTGAGACCCTGTTTTGATATGGGAAAGAATAGTCAGAGCCATGGAAATATTATTAGTTAGGAATTTAGACTTAGGATAGAAAAAATAGGAATTCCCCACTCCCTCCCCTAGCTCTCAGTGTGCAGACAATTAGCAAGAAGGTAAACAGAGAGGGCTTGCAAATCCAAGAGGCCAGCTCCTCCCTTATGCAAGCCTGAGACAGGAGCCGCAGGGGTCATCTCTAAACCTAAACAAGGCTGCACCAGCCCAGTCAGGCCTTGAGACAAGGCCTTGAGTTAATGGGCTTTTTCTACTTTTGTTATCATGCTTCTGCTAGGGGAATGTGTAATAAATCTCACATTTTCCCTTTTCCCTTCTTCTCAAAGTCAAATGACCAACTGTATAAAAGGGTTGGAATGTCTTTGTTCGGGGCCCAGAGAGCAGGAAACTGCCTGACCTGGGTCATCAGCCACTGATTAAAGGAAGATCCGCTCATCCTACTTTTGGCCTCCAGAATTTTCTTTTGCCTCTGAGACTAGGCTTGTAGAGAGTACTCTCCTGCGACGGTTCCAAAGTTAAAATAAAAAAAAAAAAGGGCTAGGAGTGTCATTCAGAGATAGAATGCCTTTTGGTTCAATCCCCAAAATTAATAATAAGAATAATAACAACAACAATAATAATAATAAATATTTAAAAATATATATGTATATAAAACAAATATTGCCAGAGTGGTGGCACATGCTTGTAATCACAGTTATTTGGGAGGCTGAGATAGGAGGATTACAGGTTCTCGGCCAGCCTCAACTACTTAGTGAGGCCCTCCACAAACTTAGTGAGACCTTATTTCAAATAAAGAATAAAAAATAGGACTGGGGGTATAGCTTGGAAGTAGAATACCCCTAGGTTCAATCCTCAGTACCGTAAATAAATAAATAAATAAATAAATAAATAAATAAATAAATAAATAAAAAATTTAAAGGTGCCCTCTTGAAATTTGGTTGACTTAGAAACCAGTAGCCAGCCGGGCATGGTGGCGCACGCTTGTAATCCCAGCATTCAGGAGGCTGAGACCAGGGGATCCGGGTTTGCGGCCAGCCTCAGCTACCTAGTGAGGCACTCCGCAACTTAGTGAGACTTGGTTTCAAAATAAAGAATAAAAAATAGGGCTGGGGGTGTAGCTAGGAGGTAGAATGCCCCTGAGTTCAACCCTTAGTACTGCAAAAAAAAAAAAAAAAAAAAGAAAGAAATCAGCAGCCCAGCCTAGCCTGTTCAAAGAGAGCGAGTTAAGCTGAGAAGGTCAGAAGGAGACTTTGCTCACTGAATCAGGGCAGGCCAGCCTGGGGCTGTCCAGCCAGCCTTGGCCAGCTTCTGCCTTGGTTCTCTGCTTATGGAAAATGGATGAAATCCTGGCTCCTCCACTTGCCGGCTGTGTGACCTGGGGCAAGTTACTTTCCGTGCCTCTCTTTCCTTATTTGTAAAATGGGGTAATATTGTTGTACTCAGTGACTTAATACGTCCAACACTCTTGGAACTACGCCTTCTCCTAGGAAGTGCTCCGTCTGTGTCCAGCCATCCCTTCAAAAGGCCTGAGCGTTCTCCTCTGGTTCAAGTGCGGAAGGCCTCTTTGTGACGGAGCCAATGGCCACGGATCTTCTTTGATTTGCCACACACGATTGGCCTCCTCTGGGACTCCGATGACTTTGGCACGTGGAGGCTGGAGGAGAACAGGGATGGAGCTGGGGGATATTTGGCACACAGGAACTTTTCCATATTTTAGGGCCAGCAGCTCCTAGAGAGGACCATTGGCATCCCCTCCAGCCTTCTGGGATCATGGCTTAGGTGCCCCGATGGGGTACGGGTGGTGAGAAAGGGCGGGTGGGAGGGGCCAGCAGAGCATTCCTAACGTAGACAAGGCCTGATCAAACCTCTGGGTGAGGACCCTCCCTCTGAGCGGGGCTTCAGCCCTCGCTCGGCCTGTTCCCAGGGGGCCGGCTGGTGGCTTCTGAGTAATAATGGTGCCAGAGGGGCAGTGCCACCTGGGGGTCAGGAAGCTGCTGCCGGGAGCCAGGCTTCGGGGGCCCCAATCCCAGCCCTGCCGCTGACTGAGTGCATTGCCCTCTCAGTGGCTCCTCTGAAAAATGGAAATATGCAAAGGCCTCTGTGCTTGCAATGGTTCCTGGCCACACTCAGGGCTCAGTAAATGTCTGCCACCGTTAATGCACCCCTAGCCAGCTTGCTGCCAGGGACAGCTGTCCTAGAATGCCGAATGCCCAGAACCTGTGGCCATGCCACCATTAGTGGCAGCAGAGGCTTAAGTGTCGATTGCACTAGGGATTTTGAGGTGCGGAAGTTACCCTGGACTATCCCAGTGGGCCCAAGGTAATCACAAGAGCGAGAGAGGGAGGCAGAAGGGGGGGGGTGTCAGAGTGATGGAGTGATATGGTGAGGGAGACTGTTGATTTCAAAGGTGGGAGGGGAGCGGGGCGCAGCGGCACATACACTTGTGATCCTAGTACTTGGGAGGCTGAGATAGGAGGATCACAGGTTCGAGGCCAGCCTCAGCAACTTAGCAAGGCCCTCCACAACTCAGTGAGACCCTGCTTCAAAAATAAAATAGGGAGCCGGGCATGGTGGCGCACGCTTGTAATCCCAGCATTCAGGAGGCTGAGACCGGAGGATCCGGGTTCGCCGCCAGCCTCAGCTACCTAGTGAGGCACTCCGCAACTTAGTGAGACTCAGTTTCAAAAATAAAGAATAAAAAATAGGGCTGGGGGTATAGCTCGGAGGTAGAATGCCGCTGAGTTCAATCCCCAGTACCGCAAAAAAATAAAATAAAATAAAAATAAAATAGGGGCCGGGCATGGTAGCGCATGCTTGTAATCCCAGTACTTGGGAGGCTGACACCAGAGGATCCGGGTTCACCAGAGGGGTAGCCAGCCTCAGCTACTTAGTGAGAACCTGTTTCAAAATAAAGAATAAAAAATAGGGCTGGGAGTGTAGCTTGGAGGTTCAATGAGTTCAATCCTCGGTACCACCAACAACAACAACAAAAAAATAGTAAAATTAAATAAGGTAGGAAGGGACCAGGAGCCAAGACCTCTGGATGCCGGAAAAGGAGACGAATGGAGTCTTCTAGAATCTTCACACAGAACCTCAGCCCTTGCCCACACTTTGATTTTAGCTACAGAGACCCATTTCCAGCCTCTAGAACTCTCACATCATTAACCTGCATTGTTTCAAGACACTGCCTCTGTGGAATCTGCTGCAACAGCTGCAGGAAACAAATCCAGCTGTGGAGCTCCTTTTTGTGTGTGGTGCTGGGGATGGAGCCTGGGCTGAGCTCACACCTGCGAGACAAGCGCTCCACTACTGGGCTACAGCCCCAGACCCAGCTGGGTCCTCCAAGGATGAACCAAGTGACATAAGTCGAGTCACTCTGCAGCATTTATTGTGCACCTGTGGTTTACATGTCTCCCATCTCCTTGCCCTCTGGAAACGTGGGGAGCCCTGACCCTGGAACTGAGTGTCGCCAGGCATGGGCTTTGCCGGGGATGGGCAAGCTCAGGTGAGCCAAGTGGCTGCAAAAGGCCTCCTGGAGAAGCTGGCCCCTCACTGGGTCTTGAAGGATGGAAGGGGTGGAGTTTGGATGTAGAGAGGGAGGAGGGCAGGAGAAGGCAAGAAAGGCATTCTGGAAGGGGGGCCAGTGAGGTCAAGGTTGAGGAGATTCACCCAAGTTTTCATTCATCTCCCCTTGAACTCCTTTGCTCTAGGCGTTGGGCGGGGCAAGGCCAGCAAAGCAGATGTAGGGGTCGTTCTTCTGAAACTTCCCCTCTGGAGTAGAAGACAATCCACCCTTACAACAAAGTGCACAGTGTGAGCCGTCCAGCTGGTTAAGGGGACACGGGAACACATCCAGGTGGGCTTCCTGGAGGAGCGGCCGCCCCTCCCCCGGTCCCTGCAGGATGAGCAGAAAGTTTGTTTGCTCTCACTCCTGGCTCTGTGCCATGCTCCGCCCTTGCAGGAGCTGACAGAAGGAGTTCAGGGACTGCTTGTGTGGTCTCCTGTCCAAGTCTTTCCTCAGTCTTCTTACACTAGGGAGAAAGTCTTGGTCGGGTGCTAGCACGTCTTTGACACCCCTGGAATTCAGGCTCATCGCCCTTTGTAACCTAGAAACCTGCGTTCTGCAGGCCGCAGGTGCTAACGCTCAATAGCGCTGCTCAGCTTTCCTTGTTTTTTTTTGTTGTTGTTTTGTTTTTGTTGTTGTTGTTATTTGTTTGTTTCTGGTTTTGTTTTGTTACTGGGACTTGCATCCAGGGGCATTCTATACTCCCAGCCCTTTTTTATTTATTTATTTATTTATTTATTTATTTATTTATTTTTGCGGTACTGGGGATTGAACTCAGGGGCGTTCTACCTCCGAGCTATACCCCCAGCCCTATTTTTTATTCTTTATTTTGAAACCGAGTCTCACTAAGTTGCGGAGTGCCTCACTAGGTAGCTGAGGCTGGCCGCGAACCCGGATCCTCCGGTCTCAGCCTCCCGAATGCTGGGATTACAAGCATGCGCCACCACGC
>PVLC010032067.1:0-18403 GCA_004027655.1 Graphiurus murinus | reverse complement strand
GTACTGGGGATTGAACTCAGAGGCATTCTACCTCCGAGCTACACCCCCAGCCCTATTTTTTTTATTCTTTATTTTGAAACCGAGTCTCACTAAGTTGCGGAGTGCCTCACTAGGTAGCTGAGGCTGGCCGCGAACCCGGATCCTCCGGTCTCAGCCTCCCGAATGCTGGGATTACAAGCATGCGCCACCACGCCCGGCTTGCTAATGTCTTTTAAAAGAATTGAGAGTTATTCCAATGACTTGGATGTGAGAGATATTATGAACAAATAGGCATGATCCATGATAACGATTTCATGTTTTAGTGGTTGCCTCTGACCAGTCTGGTCCTTATTTCTCTAGTAGGCCTGGTGATTAATGGGACAGGTTAAGGTTCCCGATTAAGGCATTCTCATTAAATTCTTGAATGAGTTCGAGTTAAAACTAATGAATGTTCTTAAGTGGAAGTAATAGAAATCTTCCCCAGATAGCTAAAGCCACAACAGGGAGTCTATTATTAGCTATACTCAGCCTAAGTCTAGACCCAGGATGGCCGGGAAACAGGTATTGAAAAAAGGCATTAGTAACTAAAGGACTTCTTTCTGCCTTCGCCCCACACTCTGCCATCTCAGCTTTGTTCTCTTCTCATAGCAGAATCTATGTGTTTCTGGTCTCCAGGTTATAGTAGGTTCCAGCCAACTGCAAGCAGTAATGAACTTACCTCTCCCAGGAGGAAGGATCTGATGAGCCCGGCTTTGAGCAGATATTTTTTTCCCCCCAGATCCAATCAGTAATGGCTAAGATGGTGAGACCATACAGTACTGCCCACCTCCCACCACCTAGGGGATAACTGCTGGGGCTCATTCATCTCTACAGTGGGAATAACAATATAGTGTATATTTTACCAGGAATGTCCCAAGGTTGTGGTGAAATAATGGGTCAATCATTTTGGCCCTGTGGCTGGCACATAGGAAGCATCAATAAAAGTGATTTGTTAGCTATTTGCCATATTATTTCGGTCTGTGCAAGAAGTGTTTTTGCTCAGAATCATTGGAATCATTATAGGAGGTTTAGAATAATGAAAAAGGCTTATTCTGGAACCAACTTTTAAGCAAATTTGGGAGTGTGAGCCTGCATGTATCCTCATTAATACAGTATCTATCAGTCTTAGAAACATGGCTCACATAATTAAATTTGTTATGCTCCTTTCTTTATCATTCTACCAAGCAAAGCAGATGGGAAGAAGGCAAATAAGAAAGCTTATTATTAGTAAGGATAAAAAAAAATCATGCTAGCTTCTTAGATGTTTCTCAACTTCTAATGAACAAAATAGGCGTTAATAGTAATATAATTGTTGGTACCAGTTGAAGTTTGCAGTTATTAAAGCAGTAATAAAAGGAAAGTCATGATAGCCATTACATGATTTTCGTACATTTTAATAGGCATTTGCCTCTCCGAGTAATTAAGGCATTCCCATTAAATCCTCAGATGAGTAAGTTAATGCAAATTTACATTTTTAAGTCAATGCACACTGTCACTGAAAATGTTCTTGTTTTTTATTTCTCCTATTTTCTTAAGTTTTCGTATGATTGGAAAAAAAGCATTGGAGTTACAGAGTCAGTCTATTATGTTTAAAAAGTTCTGGAAAATCTGTGGTATTTCTGTATTAAAAACTAAAAATAGGTAAAATGATATTTTGGAAATTAGGTAGAAGTAGTTTCTGTTCTTCTTAGTGACAAGATGGTTATGATTTGGGTCAGTTCAATAAACATGGATATATCCAAGCATGCTCTGTTCCTCTGTCCAGGGGATCTTTTTCTTAGATGTTTACATGGCTTATCCCTCCCCTCCCACATTTCTGCACAAATGTTACCTTCTCAAAGACATCTGTGGTAACCACATTCTTAAAAATTGCATTCCAGTTGGGTCTGTTGGTGCAGGGCTATAATTGTAATTCCAGTACTTGGGAAGCCAAGACAGGAAGATCACATGTTCCAGGCCAGCCTCAGCTACTTAGCATGATCCTGTTTAAAAAAAGGATGTGTGTGGATGATGGTGGTGGTGGTGGTGGGAGATAGAATGCCTCTGGGTCTAATCCCCAGTCCCCCAAAAATTGCATTCCACCAGCCTAGTATTCCTGATCCCCCTTTTTGGCTCAGTATATTTTTCTACAGAGCTTATTAAATTCTAACATGTTAATTAACTTACTTATAATGTTTATTGTCTGTCTTCTTTCTTGTGTGTGTGTGTGTGGGGGGGCATTCTACCTTTGAGCTATACCCCTAGTTGTATTTTATTTTTATTTTGAAACAGAGTCTTGCTAGGTTGATGAGAAACTCATCATTTGCTGTGACTGTCCTCAAACCTGTGATCCTCCTGTCTCAGTCTCCCAAGTACTAGGATTACAGGTGTGTGCTACCTGCCTGGCTTCATGGTATTTTTATCTGTTTTTATGATTTATCTTCAGAGCCTTGAATCATGCCAGATAGAGTAGAGCTTCAAAAAGTACCTCACATTGTAAAATATATAATTTATATATAAGTGCTACATGTGTACATCTATATATATAAGTTAGTGAGGCTAGACATATTTTAATATGTTTTAATAGTACCCTTTTTTCAACTTTCATCCATCCATCCAATAATTTTTTTTTCAGTATTGAGGTTTGAACCCAGGGGCATTCTACCTCTGAGCTATACTTTCAAAAGCCCTGTTTTATTCTTTTTTTGAAACAGGGTCTTGGAGAGGGGCTCATTCTCAGCTGAGGCTGGCAGTAAACCTGCGATCCTTCTGTCTCAGCCTCTCAAGTACTGGGATTACAAGCATGTGCCACCATGCTTGCCTCTGATACTTTCCTCTAGGACTTTCTTTCCCCCTCTCGTGGGAGGTTGGGGGTAGGAGAGGAAGACACCATTCCTGTCTTTACTGAGCTTATGATATAATAGTAGTAGGAGACAAATATTTCCTATAAAGCAGGATTAGGGCTATTAAAGGAGGAATACTGGGCACTGTGGGAGAAGATATCAGAGGCTAACACAGACTTGGGCTTCTGTGAGGGAAGACCTGAATGATGGTGTCTTGGTTAGCATTCTCACCACTATACTCCAAAAAGACTGACAACACAATTTAGAGGTAGGAAGATTTATGTGCTCACAGTTTCTTGGAGATTCTGGGTTCAGTCCATGTGAGGCCAGGGTCTGAAGCGCAGGGCATGGTGGCGGGAAGAGCGAGAGAACACACACAAATCTCTGCCCTTATGTCATGGAGGCCAGACGCAGATAGAGCAGCAAGCAAGTGGATGCAAAGCACAGGCCACACCCCACCTTTCCCCCATACCCCACCTGCCTGGGTTACCACCCAGTAAGTCTATTAAAATGGTTTTATCCACTGATGAGATTAAAAATCTCATGACTTAACTCTTTTAACCATGAATATTAATAAATGAGCTTTTTAGAGGACATTCTGTATCTAACTATAACAGATAAGTAAGGCCTATGCTAGCAGAGGGTCATGCCAGCGGTTTGGAGGAGACAGAATGAATGGCAGGTGTGTGAAAGGCGGAGAAAACAGTGTGTGTGTAGGCCTAGGGGTAGGAGACATCACTCTGAAGAGTAGGAATGAGAATGATGAGAGATACAAAGGCTGTGTCTTCAGTCACTTTGTAAGCCCCACCGAGGAGTTTAGACTTGTTTTAAGTTTTCCATAGATTTCAAGTAGCAGAGAATGATGCAATGCCATTTCCATTGAGGGTCACTGCTTTCTGTTCATGGTTTATCCTTCGTCGTGAATGCCAGGATAATACACTGAGGGGCTCCTTGGTGTCACACTTGTCTAAAAAAGCTGTCACTGAATCCCATTTTAGTGTCTACGTGCTGTCTTTGCCTGCCCTGAGTCCATCTCCTCCTTCTCTGGTCCTAGAACTCAGTTTTCTTTTGGGGGACTCTTTTTATTTTCACTTTCAGTTCTTGTTTCTTAAGAGAGTCTTTGCCTGTCATGCCAGAATTTGAGCATCTTAGAGTTTGGACTCTTCATAACTACCATGATTGGTTCAGGTGTGGGCACACAACCCAGGCCCAGCCAACCAGTATAACTTAATACTTCTTTAGCCTCAGTAATATGTAAGTATGGACAAATTGACTTAGCGTGAACTCAGGAGGTACTAGAAGGAAAAACTCTTTTGTTTTGGTGGACTTGAACCTTGGAAGATGGTGGACTGGAGCGGCCAGCAGCCATCCTTGCATTCCATGGAGGACAAGAGTAGAGACAAGATGGGGAAGAGCAGAGTGGCAGGATCGGGATACTGCAGTAGACAACATTGACTGAGATCTAAATTGTGCATTGCATAAAGCCAGAAAAAAAATAGCTGCAATTTTCAGTAACGTGAGTTACTTTTTGGTTTCATTTTCAGTTTTGCCTTAGCAATTTAAGTTGGATTTTTTTTTTTTTTTTGGTCTTAATGGTGGTAAGCATTCTAACATAAACTGCAAGAGATTTCCTGGCTATTGGTTCCCATGCTGCAATTTGCTTAAATGGGGTGCTGACTCTGCTTGTTGACTATTATCAACAGTTAAAGTATTCTGTTTCAGTAGAGTGACTTGAATTCCCTCTTGTTCGGTGCAATTCATCACTGCTAATGTGAAGAAGCACTCTTTTCTTCTTGTGCATTTTTCCAACACATTCTAAAGTCTTCAAATTTTCACCTGCCGCATACTTGTTATTTTGTGAGATGCTTATGAGAGAAAATTCCAGATAACATCCATAACTCTATGCTTTTTCTTTGAACAGAAATGTCGGAGGCCTGTTAATAAATTCTGAGAATCCTGTGCCTAGCCTTAACTCCAAATCTAGTGTTAAAATTTTACTCTGGCCAGGAGTAGTGGTGCATGCCTGTAATCCCAGTACTTGGGAGGCTAAAAAAGGAGAATTGCAGGTTTACTATATTCAGCAACATAGCTAGACCCTGTTTCAAAATATCAAATAAACACAGGATTGGGGGTATAGCTCAGAAGCAGGATTACACTGGGTTCAATCTTCAGTACCATAAAAAGAAAAAAAAATCTAATGCAGAGACATCCCTGGCACATCTCACATTCCAATGCAAATTACAGTTTCCTATAGCCAAAATAGTATTTTCTAACCATAATGAAAATATTCAATTTTGTAAAAAGTTTTTATTGGTTGGATATTAATCAAATTCAGGCCAGCTTTTTCTTTCTTTTTTTAAAAAATTTTTATTAATTAATTTATTTTTTCAGCATGGATTTTTTATACATTTCTTGAGTACAACAGGGTTACATAGACATTTATGACATATCAATCATTGTCAGATCACAAATAGCACCACTTCTTCATTTTACACATATAGCCCATATTCTTAACATAGCCTGGTAAAGCAAACTTTCTAGAGTCATAAAACCATACTCCTTTAGGGTCATATGTTTACTTTCTAAGAAGTAGGAGGGTCTTTCATCTACGCATCCTAGGGGCAATCTCCCAAGCCAGCTTTTTCAAGAGAAGTTAAAGGCAATTGTTGAGTTCTATTCTTTCAAAAAAATTAACACAGTTAATTTTGTTACTAATTACATTTGGTATGAAAATGTGGTTGCAATGTATATGCATCATTTATGAGTTATTTTGAAATTATCTGCTTAGTCATTTGATCATTTATACATTTATTAACTCATTCAATAAATGCTGTTGATTGCCTGGCCACTCATCTTGGCACTGGGACACTTTGTGGTCTTTTTCTTTGAAACCATGGAATGCCTCTCACAACATCATTTCCAGGAGTCTCTGTTTTTTTCCCCCCTCACCAAGAATCAGTGCTGCTCTTATCTTAATTAGCATATATATGTCCTCCAAGGATATTGTTAAAATGCACGTTCTCATTCTCACTCAGTAAGTCTGGGGCATGACTTAAGATTCTTTCTGCAATTTTTTTTTTTTTTTTTTTTTTGTGGTACTGGGGATTGAACCCAGGGGCATTCTACCTCTAAGCTACGCTCTCAGCCCTATTTTTATTCTTTATTTTGAAACAGGGTCTTGCTAAGTTGCGGAGGGCCTCACTAAGTAGCTGAGGCTGGCCCCAAACCTGCAATCCTCCTGTTGCGTTCTCCCAAGTACTGGGATTACGGGCATTGACCACCATTCCTGGCTCAAGATTCTGCAATTCTGACAAGCTTCAGGTGATGCTGGTGTTATTGGTCTATAGACCACACTTGAAACAGCAAAGCTGCAGTCTACAGTTAAGTTCTCCTCTCTCAGAACCTTCCTATCCTGTTCAGTGTCTAATTCTGTATTTCCTAGGATAAGTCATTGTTACTGTGCGCATGCCTTTCTTCTATAAAGGGATTTACATTTACCTATAGAATGTTGGGCATTTCACAATTACCATCTCAATTAATCCTTTCAGCCATCCCCAGTTATATGGGATTATAAGCACATTTTGTAGATTAGGAAATAGGTTTTTGAGAGATTAGGGTCAGTGTAATCAAGATCATGCACAATCTTCTTAAAAGCTCTTGACGGTACAAGCTTAGGTTTTACATGTCTTTAACTCCAAAACAATACACAATACAGGGGCTTATATACTCCAGGATTTCAGTAGACACTCAATGAATAGTTTATACATAATGAGCTCTCCAAATCGAATCCTAAGTGCTCACAATATCATATTGAACAAAATGAATCAGGATAGAAAGTAATCGTCAGCAAAGCCATTCTGTTTGTGTTGAAAGTAAAAATGGGACAAAAGGGTTTGAAAAGAAATAAACTGATACCATATGTAGTGGTTGTTTTGAGGAGAGAGAGTTGATAGGATAGGGTTTCTGCCTTTTATGCATGGCTGTATTTCCTAATTTTGAGGAAGGACAATGAGTAATTTTTTTATGTGGTGGTGGTAGGGATTGAACCCAGGGACACTCTACCTCTGAGCTACATCGCCAACCCTACATTTTATTTTTTATTTTGAAACAGTATCTAAGTTGCCAATAACCTCACTAAGTGGCTGAGGCTGGCTTTGCATCTGCAATCCTCCTGTCTCAGCTTCCCAAGTACTGGGATTATAGGTGTGCACCACATGCCCTGCTGAGACATTGTTTTTATAACCAGCAAAACCAGTAATATACTAAGTTATAATGAATCTACTGGTAGGGTGTGCTCAGTACTTGTTCAGGAATTAAGGAAGGTAGCCAAGTCAGGATTGGCAAGTGACAGATACCTGTCACCTGTGCCTGCAGTAACACATACTTGGATGGGATCATCTTTTGAGGTACCACCCAGCAGAGAGTGCCATCTTGCTAAACTTGTCTATTCAAGTACAATACAGGAAAGCTTATGTAGTATAGCATATTGTTAAATGGATTTTAATGAACTGAAAATACACATGAAAGTGGCACCTAGATCAAGAAACAGAATGTTATCGATATACTCAGAATCCCCCCCTGTGTTCCTCTCCCTCACTCCCCTTATTCAAGAGCTCCCAAGACTTTGCTATTTGCTATTTGTTTTTGACACTTCACAGTCTCTGTGTTTTCTTTTTGGAATCAGAAGAGAGGAGGCTCATGCTTATGTTGATTGCAAGCAAAGGCTTCAGAGAGCTGCTAGGTAGGTGTTCTTGCAAGTAAGTCTTGCCTTTCATCAAAATTTCAGAGCTCTCTTCTAAAAGGGAAGGATTAGAACTGGCATTCCACTTAAGGCAGAGTGACTTATATTGCAGAATATATGCCGTTTTGTGTTTCAATTCAAAATCACCATTGAGATCACAGCAAGAGTGAAAGTAATGTTTAGAAAGGTTACTGCTATTTGGTTGTGGGAATCAAAGCTAGCCTTGTTTGTTTCTTTTGTGTCATTTTCTATTCCCACCCAACCTTTGGCCTTTCAATGAGGCACATAGCAGAGATGGGATTTCTTGGAGGGAAGCCTTGGGTCATCCATCAGTACTCCATCCACCCATGTGCTGAATAGATAAAGAGTCCTTTAACAGAGTTACACATTCAAGCTATTGAGTTTTGAAGAGGCATTATGTTTGTATAGGAATTTCTTTTTTGTGTGCATGTGTGGTCCTGGGGATTGAATCCAGGGGTGTTCTGCCTCTGAGCTACACCCCCAGCCCATTTTAATCTTTTAGTTTGAAACCGGGTCTCACTAAGTTGCCGAGGACACTGCTAAATTGCTGAGGCTGGCTGTGAACATGAAATCCTCCTGTTTCAGCCTCCCAAGTACTAGTGTTACAGGCATAAACCACCATGCCTGGCTCGAATATCAGTTTTTAACAGACATGAGTGACTAGCGTAATAAAGCCTTATATACCTGAGGCATATGGCGTTGAAACAGAATAATACGTATATTGATGTATGTATGCCAGCATTTTCACAGCCATAATCTAACATACTTGACGATACAACTTAGAGGAAGGAAGATTTATTTGCTCACAGTTTTTGGAGATCTTGGGGTTCAGTCCATGGCAGGCCAGGGACCACAAATCTCAGAGGATGGTGTTGGGAAGGGGAGAGGGAGAGGGAAAGAGAGAAAACAAACACCCCCCAACCAAGTTTTTGTTCCGTACATCATGGAGGCTGAAAGTGAGGGGGGCTGTGCAGGGAGAGGAGGAACCATATATACTCTCCAAAGCTGTACCCCTAGGGACCCTGTCAGCCTAGGCCACCATCCACATAAATCCATTATAGTGGATTTATCACTGCTGGGATTGCAATCTTCACGGCCCAATTATATCAACTTTAAACACCAATTGATGAGCTCTGTAAGGGGTTGTTGTATATCGCACCATAACATGCTTTTCATGTGTTATGTAAAAGATACATTTGTTAAGGTAGGTGTGTTCATGTTCTCTTCCTCTGTTGAATAATGGGGCTGCGTATCCACATAAGATTTCAGAGAGGAAATAGAATTATAAAAAAAGAAGAGGCAGTAATTCAGTATTTGCTAGACTGCAGATATCTGCAGCTAAAGGATAACTCTGTGTTACTCTCTCACCTGTCCCGTGGGTTCTGATGGTTTGGCAAGAGAGGACGGGGATCGGAGT
Organism: Graphiurus murinus; assembly: GCA_004027655.1. Taxonomy (NCBI): domain Eukaryota; kingdom Metazoa; phylum Chordata; class Mammalia; order Rodentia; family Gliridae; genus Graphiurus; species Graphiurus murinus. The sequence continues at coordinate 9,384 of PVLC010032067.1, read as the reverse complement.
CCTAAGTGTGATTCATTTGTGAGTGAGAAGATACCTCCTCCTCCTCCTCTCTTACTCATGCCAAATAAGTAATATTAATAGAGCAAGACTTGGAGAGTAGAAGGAAATGTATTACAGAATCTTTTTAAAAATTTTGTTGAGCAAACAGATGCAATGCAGAATATGGCAAATGTCTCTTTGCCATGCCAGTGCTGACATCTCTCAAAGATTAGAGGCTGTTCGAGTTTCCTTATAAACTTGTAACTGAATAAGCTATCCATATTTACTTAGGTCCTTTCCCATAAATACAGTCCTCAGACACCACTCCTTCCGTAAGCCCCGTCACATGGCAGCGTCATTCTTGCCTTTTACACTAAGCCATCAAATTCCTTATAGGTCTTGTTCTTCATATGTGTTTAAATATACCTCTAAAAATGTCCTTGATCTAAATAGATTCTGTCACTGTCTCTGAGGGATTTACATTTATTTCTTTTTGAATATATATGTGATAAACATATGTTTATCAAATATGGATCATTTGATAAACCCACGTGTGCATAGGAGTCTGTGGTGACTTAAGTATTTCTTACTGTGAAATTTGAAGTTGATAAACTCATGTATGTCTTTGAGTCTGTGATGACGTGAGTATTTCTTACTGTAAAATACAATTTCAGAGAGCCGGGCATGGTGGCGCACGCTTGTAATCCCAGCATTCGGGAGGCTGAGACCGGAGGATCTGGGTTTGCGGCCAGCCTCAGCTACCTAGTGAGGCACTCCGCAACTTAGTGAGACCCGGTTTCAAAATAAAGAATAAAAAATAGGGCTGGGGGTATACCTCGGATGTAGAACGCCCTTGAGTTCAATCCCTAGTACCGCAAAAAAAAAAAAAAAAAAAAAAAAAAAAAATTTCAGAGTTTTTGTATTTGCTTCCTGCCCCCTCCCAAATGGTTACCTTTGGGATTTTTAGCTTAAGGAACTAACTTAAAGTGGGAATTAAATCGAGTGCATAAAGAAATTTGTTATAGGCAGATTTCTAAAGGCAAAAATGGTAAGCAGTCTAACAATGGTATAATGGTATTTTCAGTTAGAGTGTAATGCACTCAGTGAAATATTGTGAGTCCATTATGATGATGATTATGAAGATTGTATAGTAATACAAATAAACCAGCATGTAAACTGGGCATGGTGGTGCACACTTGTAATCCCAGTACTTGAGAGGCTGAGACAGGAGGATTGCAAGTTTGTAGCCAGCTTCAGCAACTTATTGAGGCCCTCCTCAACTTAGTGAGACCCTGTTACAAACAAAACATAAAATAGGGCTGGGGGTGTAGCTTATATGTAGAATGCTTCTGGATTCAATCCCCAGTAACACACACACACACACACACACACACACACACACACACACACACAATGTAATAGTACTTATAAGTTATGGTTACAATTAATTGGGTGTAATCAGTTGGATGCTAGGAATAAAATTACTAGTAGGAAATATGCTAAGATATTAATAATGGTTATGTGGCAGGGAAGTGTAGCAATAATAAAACTCTCTTCCTCCTCTCCCATTTGCTGAAGTCCCCTTGCATGCCAGGAATTACATGAAGTAGTTCCCTACACTAACTCTAGAACACAGCTGAGCATGGCTGTAATGAGCCCTATTTGCACATAGGAAACCTGAGGCTCAGAGAGGCTCAGGTGACTTTCCTGAAAGTCATTTCTGGAAGAATGGACTTAAAAGAGAAGTTTATATACTTGTAAAGAAAGTAGTGGAAATGGAACTGAAATAGTGGTCAAACATCCTGGATGCAAATGTCATTCCTTCTGCAAGTAGATGGGGTGACTTTGACCACCCCATCTGTAACATGCTGGGGATTAAAATAGAACATCCATCCACCGAGCCTCCTAGTGTTGAGATTCTAGAGCACCTGGATTTCCTATTTGTGTGCCTTTCTTCTTCAAAAACTAAGGTCATTCCCTGAGATTTGGATTACTTTTATGGTAATTTCTCATTTTAGGCACTGCCCATTTCAAAAGGAAATCATAGGTCTAATAGAGAAGTATCATTATCGAGAAGTAATGTGTTTGGTGTACAAATTTGAGGTGAAGAGCCAGTGAAGTCCAGACTCCTGTGTATTTGTTTGTTTAAGTGAGGGAAAGGGAACATGTGAGAGGTGACAAGATTGATGTGGAGCTTCAGAACTCTGGCTGCTGGTTGAATATGGCTCATCAATCCCAGAAAAGATTTCCCATTTAGCTAGGTGCAGAGTGTCATGGCAGACAGCTGCCTGCACAGCTGGGGCACCAACCCTCACTCATCATGCAGCATGCAATAGAAATGGATCTTAGCAGATAATCTGCATGCCCATCTGTTTGGATAATACAGTGCCCCCTTGAACATGCATGGGTCAGCTCCAGCCTCCTGTATCTGCCTTCAACCTCATCCCACCTCCCTCCCATCCATCCTCATTCCTGAGCGTGTCTATTTTCTTTTCAGATGCCCTTTCTATCAGGGTAATTGCAGACTATGTTGGTCTTTAGAAATTGCTGGGTGTTCATGACAATTAAAGCATACGGTTCCGAAGCCAGGAAGCAGCTGAAGACATGTTGTTGTCCAGTCTGCTCATTTCAAAGACTAGAAGGCTGAGATCTAGAAAGGTCACATCACTTTCCTGTGTTCACACAGCTAGTCTGCAACAGAGAAAATAGTTAAAGTTTCAGTATTAAAACATTTCTTCCATATACGTCTGGAATTTCCTAGCAGTGACCCTGGTGGTCTTCTGAATATACTTCTAGGCTTTTATTTCTAGGAATCCTGGAGCTAATGTTGGTTATTAAATACTGACCATTATCCTCCTGACATTTTCTAAAATTGTCTTGTAAATGGATTTACAAAGGCAGAAGATGTCCTTGAATAGACCTGACAAGGATGATGTCTTTGCTTTAAATCTGCTTTATGGGTATGAGAATCACTTGAAGGAGAGAAATGAGCTCAGGAAAGTGTTGGGTGTCTCCAGGTCCTCCAGTTACTAGAAGATAGCAGTTTACTCCCTGAGCCAAAAGAGAATGAATCCATTCTTGGGGACCAGAAGACCAAGGATCTGCTTCTTCCTACATAGTTTTCTTTTCTTTCTCAATTTACCTTCTTCCCAGCCTTTTCTTTTGTATTCTCCTCTCATTTTTCTCACTACCTTATTCTTTTACTTCTCATTTGTGTCCCTTTTCTGTTAGACTCTTGTTGGGGTGGGAGGAGGCACGTCTTGCTTGTAGGTTGGATTGAAAACAAATCCCACTTTGCAGAGTGTCATGATACTTCCTGTGTAACACCATTAAACATACCCTTAAATCAGCATAGGCCATTACCATAGAGGTGGCATTTGATGTGGCTTTGTCATTTGGCCGAGTCATATTTCTTGGTCAATATTTTCACTGCTATGTCCAAAATGACTGACCACACAGTCTAGAGGGAGGAAGATGCTTTTACTCATGGATTTTTTGGAGATTTTGGGGTTCAGTTCATATCAGACCAGGGTGTGGCAGTGGGAAGCAGAGAGGAGAGAGTAGGGCTCTGCTCTCACACCATGGGGGCTGGAAGCAGGAGAACCAGCAAGGGGATCCAAAGACACAGCACAGTCCCTAAGCCACACCCCCAGGGACCCGCCTTCTCCAGCCACACCCACCTGCCTAGGTTACTGCCTAGTGAATCCACTACAGTGGATGATATTAGAGCCCTCATGACTTAACTGTATCAACCCTGAGCCCTTCAGAGGACATTCTGTATCTGACCACAGCATCACATAACCTCTAAAAGCCTTTATCTCTTCCTCTTAGAAATAGGGAATAAGTTGAACCTGGTGATAGAAGTTGCTCTTCACCTCTAAATGCTGGATCTGTGATTCATAAAATCTTACCCACTATGTAGAAAAGGTAGGGACTAAAATGGCTTAAATCTTCTTCTTTTTTTTTTTTTCTTTTTTAACTAGAAACCCAGGTCCAAATTGTTGTCCCCAGAACAATATATTCTTCACATATGAAAACTTGATTTACTGGGTTACTCCACCATTTTCATCACACAGTCATGTCTAACAGATTTGTTTAAAAGGGAAAGCCTTGTATATTAAAAAAAATCTCCAGGCCCCTTGCTGGAACTTTTCTGGCTGTGCTAATAATTGACTTCAGCCTTGTGTAGTTTCAAATGGACAGCTGGGTATGAATATTAATTTTTCTTTGAGGGCTTTTAAAAAAGATTTTTTTCCAGTAGTTTTGTTTCATAACACAAACAAGGGAATTAGTGCCTCTGACAAAGCAGCAATTAAATGAGTGCCACTTCTCAGCTGGCAAAGCGACATATAGTTTTTGAAAGCATGACATCATTTTAAATAAAACCGTTTTCATTTTGGTACATTATTGATTGAGGCTGTTAGGATCTCAGTGATTTCCCCCTTTCAAACAATTAACATCCTGACTCTTTCTTCACTTTTTTTCAATGTTACTTTTCCAAATCATTATTTCTTTCGTATTATACTGACCTCTCTTACATAACTTCAGTGTCTTAAATTGCTCAGGCTTTATTTTGATTTCTGTTCTTCACTTCTCTTTCCTATGTGGGATTGTTCATTGATCTTTCCACTCTAATTTTCCATACCATCTGGTTAGGATATGTGGCCAATATATCACCTGCCATCTAAAGACTCATGGTCCTCCTCCAGATGGTTGGTAGTCTCCTAACCAGGACTACATTTCCCAGCATCCTTCACATCATGAGGACTAGAAGTCTGATTCTGCTCAATAGAACCTGAGTGGAAATGGCATGTATCACTTCCTGAAGAGATTAGAAAGCAGGCCTGCCTTCTCCATTGCCTGTTTTCATTTGAAATTTGAATGGAGAAGACTTTAAGTGTTAGTAAAGAATAGGTTCATATAAAATTGGAGGCAGCTTTGATGCATAGAAGGTCATGGAGAAGAAGGCAGTTATTCATAGCAGTGTTAGGCTTTCCGTAAGTAGCAACTGAATTTCTATTCTGTTGAGTCACTGAGGTTTCAGGGTTTGTCTCCTAGTGACAGCTAACATCATAAGAAGCACAAAATGTCATCAGATCTTCATCTTTAATCCCAGTTCTGTCTCCTTTCAGCAAATCATTTTAAGGTTTACAGATGTATCTGAAAATAAAGAATGCAGAGGAGGCACAAGTGAGTCTTGGGTTATTGGGACTTTGTATCAGGAAATTTGGTGGGCAAAAGGGAGCACAGTATAAGGAATAAAATAGATAAGACCGTATTTTGAGTAGGGGCCAGAGTTTACTAGGATAGCTTATTACCATTTTATCTGTTGCGAGGTATCCCACCAGAGATGACCCAGACAGGTTTGTTGCCAATAGAAAGTGTTTATTACCAGCAGCTGGGACTGCACCTAGGCAAGAAACCCAAGTGCAGTCCTGAGTGGCTGCTTTGGGTTACTTTTTTTTGTTTGTTTATCATTGTTTTCTTTTTTTTTTATTGTAGTAATTCGTGCAATATAGCATACATTTTTGTTAAGTACAAGTTGTTAACAACATATTTGCACACAATTCTCATTTGACCCCTTCCCCAATTCCCACCCCATTCCCTCCCCTTCCCTCCCCCTCAGGTTCATTTAAGTAAGTGACCTTGATATGATTGTGTAAGTACATCATGTGCTTTAGGGTGTCCCTCTGCCCCATGCATCCACTACAATTAAATCAACTTCTTTGCTTATCGAGGATCTCTCCTTTTCATCTGGAGATCCTCCTATGCCCCATCTTCTCCCTAGCATCCTCATATTAGGGAGAACATATGCTTCTTTACTCTTTGTGACTGGCTAATCTCACTTAACATGATGTTTTCCAGTTGCATCCATTTCCCTGCAAAGAACATGATTTTGTTCTTCTTTATGGCTGAGTAAAATTCCATTGTGTACATATCCCATAGTTTTGCAATCCATTCATCTGTGGTTGGACATCTTGGCTGGTTCCATAGTTTGGCTATTGTGAATTGAGCCGCAATAAACATAGATACATATGCATCGGTCTGATAGTTTGGTTTCCATTCTTTTGGGTTACTTTTATATAGAAAAACTACAAGCTCAGGGTGAAAAGTTTACTTTCCCATATCATGGGTAAAAATTTTACAATTTTATTGCGTGAGTTTTAGCATATGTGACTAAACACACCTTTTGCAGGTGTGCAAAGTGGGGAGAATAAGAGTTAAAAGTTAACAGCAAACAAAAGTTAAAAATCAGCAGTTAGCAAATACAGTGGGGAGAGAGATAGTTAAAAGTCAGTAGTCACCTTGGAGTGTTAAACCGTATCATTTAGGCAGGCTGTTTTAAACTGTGAGAAGATTTAACTTTAAGAAACTTTGTGTTGGCCTCTAAAGGCCTTGCTTGAGTTTTAACATTTCCCCTGGTTTTGGGAAATGAGTCAAATCGTAGGCTCATCTTTTGTAGGGAGAGGATAATTCCGAGCCCTGAGGCACCAGTATCTTAACCACGTTTATCCTTTTAGACATCTTTAGTCATAGGGGGTCTGAGAATCTGCAACCGCTGTCCAGGTTTGTGCTGGGCTGGTTGAAACATGTCAGGCCAAGGGACTGGTGACAAAGAAAGTCAACTGAGCTACTTCCATGCTGAAAGGGGGTGGAGTGGAACCCTGGCCTTGAGGGTACAAGCAAGCTTGTGGGGGTTGGTCAACCTGCATTCCCAGTTCTGTAGCCATCTGAGCTGCTTCAGTAGATGTTTATCTGAGGTTCCATTTGTAACACCTTCTGGAACTTGAGGGCTTTAAGTCTGTTGGAGACAAACTTAACCACATAATTTAATATACATGGGCCAAAATATAAGTATGTTTACAATGGTCTCTAGAGGTCTCAAGGGAGGTAGGCTTAATATAAGAACCTTATTGCCAATCTTTTAACTACTTTTATTTATTTATTTATTTTATTGTAATAATTCGTGCTTTGTATTTATACATTTTTGTTAGGTACAAATTGATAAAGACAAATGTGCACATGTTTCTCATCTGACCCTATCCCCAATTCCCACCCCGTTCCCTCGCCCTCCCTCCCTCTCAAGTTCAGTTCAGTGAGTGATCTTGATATAATTGTGTAAGTACATCATGTGCCTTAGTATGCTTCACCCCCACGCCCCCCGTCCATTCCCTTCGGTTAAGTCTACTTCTTTGTTTATCGAGGGTCTCTACTTTTTCATCTGGGGACCCTCTTATGTCCCATCTACTCCCTAACTTCCGCATATTAGGGAGAACATATGCTTCTTTACTCTTTGTGACTGGCTAATCTCACTTAACATAATACTTTAAATAAAACCATCTTTATCACATGTGCAATATTTTTAAAATAAGCTTTATCCATTTACAAACATTAACAAACCTTCCACAACTTGTCTCAACCCTTTAATTTTTATCCTAGTCCTTTCTTACCCATTTGGGACAATCTTAGGATAAACCTTGCTTCATACAAAATGCTTCTTTATTTTTATAAAATTTATTTTCTTTTTTATCCTCCCTCAACCAACTTTTCTTACCCATGTATTTTTTCCTACATCTCTCTCTTATTTTTATATACAAGTTAACTCAAAAACAAAGCCATTTTACAATGTTGTTTTTATGCCCTCAATTTAGAATACCACTTAATGGACTCAAATGTCACTTTAGACCTTGTGAAGTTAAGAGCATTATAAAGTATTAATTACATTTTGTATTTACCAAATTTAACAATTGAATTATAGATTATCCCTGAAAATTAAGACATCAGGTAAGCATCATTAGTGTCTTAAAACATTTTTTTTTTTTTTTGCCAAAGGGAAAAAACCTTTAAAGTCAATGCACATTGTACTGGATCTCATCTTACAGAGGTCTAAGTTTTACAGTGGCCTGGACCTTAAAGAGTTACAGCTTCTTTTTAGATGTTTACATTTTAGCTAGGACTGGCTGAGAGAAAAACAAACAAACAAACAAACAAACAAAAACCCCCTTGAACCGTACCTTATCTTAGTACAGACAGAAAAAGAGAGAAAAAGAGCAGCTTAGGTTTAATTTTAAACACGACTACTTGTATCCAAGTTAGTTTGGTTTCCTGACATATCTCCCTTTTTAACAGAGGAGCTGGAGTCTCTGCAATAATTAAAAATAAGAGAAATGGAGGTCACTCCACTAATTTGTACTTTATGAGGGGATCTTGGGCTAGGAGAAAAATGTAGAGAACCTAGCGCCTGCATCCAAAAGAAACTGGACAGCTTGTGACCCCACCACAAGGGTCACCTAAGGCTCTTTAGTCTTAGCCCAGGTGGTTGGAGCCCTGAGGAATGGCCCTGGGGCCCATCATTGGGTACCTGGATCTGAGGACCCCAGGTCCCTCCATACCTGGGGGCATTTAGACTTCTAGTGGTCCCCTTTACACTGTGGGCAGGGCCCTAGAGGGTTCACAGTCTCCATTTTGGGGGCATTCATGCTGGAAATGCCCTGGCTTCCCACATCTCTAACAGACTTGAGCTTGGGTTTCTGTGGGATTGGCACTCGTATACACGGCAGCCAGAATTTCCCCATGACATCTGTCCTTTTGCCTCTCCCTTTCCAAGTCCCTATTGGAATAGACCAAATTTCCAGTCCCTATTGCAATAGACCAAATCGGACTCGTCTGCATTCAAGACCAGTTTATCAGGTGCAGACTGAGTTAAGAATGTGTCTCTGAGGATGGCTTCCCCTTCTACCAAGTCTGGAGTCAGGTTGGTGAACTTTATCGTGGCTTCCTTTAGTCTTTTGAGGGAGGCCATTGGAGACTCTGTATTTTGATGAACAGCTGCCAATCAACCATAGTTGAGGGGTTTGATCTTAGCCCTTTTTAGCCCCTCTGTTATGCAATGCAACAATGGGCTCTTTTAAAATTATGTCTTATATTATTAGGGTCTCATAGGGGATCATCTGATGGGATAGCTTATGTTTTATTGGATTGTTTTACTGTCACAGAGGGCTATTGGGAATCATAATTATTGCCCACTTTCCTAGACCTCTTATACTCCATCTCTCTCTCTAGTGAGGTCAGGGTCTGATCTTAGAACAACTTGACATCCCTCCAAGTTAAGTCATATAAAGAATTGAGTAGCTTAAATGCCTATACATATTGGTTGGGGTTAGTGGTAAAAGTACCAAGTTTCCTTTTAATTATTATTATTATTATTTTTTTTTGCGGTACTGGGGATTGAACTCAGAGGCATTCTACCTCCGAGCTACACCCCCAGCCCAATTTTTTTATTCTATAGTTTGAAACCAGGTCTCGCTAAGTTGCGGAGTGCCTCACTAGGTAGCTGAGGCTGGTCTCGAACCCGGATCCTCTGGTCTCAGCCTCCCGAATGCTGGGATTACAAGCGTGCGCCAC
>PVLC010032066.1:0-18404 GCA_004027655.1 Graphiurus murinus | reverse complement strand
GTTGGGAAGTTCTGGGAGGAATTGGTTGGGAAGAAGAAGCGGTTGGGAAGAGGTTGGCCGGGTTGCTGGGGAAGTCCTGGGAAGAAAGATTGTGGATTGCTAGTGGAAGATGGGTTGTTAGAGAGAGGGGTTATTGGAAGTCTGTAGGAAGAAGCACTATTTGGAAAGACGACCTCAGCACTGTGTTTGTTATCGTGTGGGCAAAACCCTTGATCCCAGAAAGAGAGAGAGATAATAAAAGAGGTTCGAACCAGTAGCATTTAGCCGGCGTCTTTTATTGGGGCCTCACGGCTGAGGGTTCAGCCTGGGGCGCCCGATAAAAAAGCTCCTTACAAAAAAGGAAACCATCAAGAATCTGAAGAGCTAGCCTATGGAATGAGACATCTTTACCAGCTACTTCTTTGATAAATAATTGATGTCTAGAATATACAAAGAACATAAAAAGCACAACACTAAAAAAATGAAACAACCCAATCAAGAAATGAGAACTATGATTGAATAGATATTTCTCAAAAGAAGAATTGCAAATGTCCAATAAATATAAAATGTTGAAAAAAAATGTTCAATGTCATTAGCGATCAGAAAGATACAAATCCCAACTACACTGAGACTCCATCCAACCCTAATTAGAAAGACAATCATCAAGCATACAATAAGTAATAACTGTTGGTGAGGAAGTAGAGAACAAGAATTATTATACATTGTGGGTGGGATTGCAAATTAGCACAGCCACTATGGAGATCAGTGTAGAGGTTCCTCAGAAAAATGGGAATGGAACTACCATATTACCCAGGTATGCCATTCCTGGGCATCTTTCCAAATGAATTGAAGTTAGAGTAGTATCGTGATATATGTATATCCATGTTTATAGCAGCACAATTCACAATAGCCAAATTATGGAACTAGCCTAGATATCTGTCAACAGATGAAAGGATAAAGATATGGTATATATACACAATGGAATTTTACTCAGGCATAAAGAAAAATAAAATTATGTCATTTGCATAAAAATGAATAGATCTAGAAAATATTATGCTAAGTGAGATTAGCCAGTCTCAGAAATTGAAGGGTTGTATGTTTTCTTTAATACATGTAAGCTAGACAGAAATTGGGAAACAAAAGGAAATTCAGATAAAGAAGGAGACGCTCCAATAAAATAGTGGAAGGAGATTAAGGGAGAGAGAGAAGGAGGGAGGGAGAGAGGGAGGGTGGGAGGAAGGGGAGGAAGAAAACTTGAAGGAAATAGTTAAAATAATGCTATGCATATATATGAAATTATCAATACCAATCTCAATGACATGTACAGGGAAAGGAGGGAGGGAGAAAGGATATGGAAGGAAACACTCCAAGTGCTGTGTGTATGTAGTTTTCTATCACTCTGAAACTCATTATAATGTATAATTACAATAAAAGTATATTTTTAAAAGTATGTATGCATATGTATATACATATATTTAATCCATATGTATTATATATAAATAAATATATATGTAAAAAGGAACACTAACAAAATAGTTAGGGCCCTGAGCTAAAGATTGTGAACAAAAATTAGGAGAAACAATTATCAATTATAACTAGAATATTCAATTTGCAAGGAAGCTAATTATACTCATATTTTGAGCTTTTTCTCCTTTTCTTGAGATACTAAGATGGAAGTTTGGCTGCTTTTGTCTTTTAACAAAGACTCTTTAGATTTTAGAAATTATACTTGGAAGGTTTGTTTTGTATCTATTAATCAGTTATACACTATATAGATTAGGATTTCATCAAATAGGATTTCACAAGTTTTTAGAATACTTTTTAAAATCAGCATGTTTTTAAATTAATATCAAATAATATTAGAGATTTTATAGAAAAATAGTTATTGTCTTTCCTTTACCATAAAACCTGAGTTTATTTAGTTGTATGTTAGGTTGTCCCAGGATTCCTAGTATATCAATGAAATGATAAATCACTGGTTAGCATTATACATCTAAATTTTAATTTATCATAGTAATTCTGGTACAATGTCACCTAAGAAGCCTCCCCATAACCATATTCCTAGCCAATAAGAGATGAGTTAGTCTCTGAACCAAACATATCTGTAAGGAGGATGTTATGTTATATAGTAAAAAATACTATCAGTGTTCCTTAGACCAAATGCTGAGTGTCATTGTTTCTTCCAGTTTTTCCTTAATTACTAAATGAAATGAAAAATTTGCATTTTGTATAGTTCTCTAAAGCACTGTATGAAAAAGTCTCCAAACCTTTAATATTATAAGTCCACATCAGTAAAAAATTTTAAACTCGCATCTCCAAAATGTTTCATTTATATGTGTATATACATCCATATATATATATATAGATAGATAGATAGATAGATAGATAGATAGTTTCTGTCAATATATTTATAAAATGTTAATAAAATATATTTTCTTCAGTTATTGATAACCAGAAATCTTAGTAATTTTTCCTCATTTCTAATGAGTCTTTTTCCCCATACTATAGAGAATAAACACCATACTTTGGAGGGAATCATTATAGAGAACCTGGAAGAAAGGTTCTAAGTCTATAAAATATGAACTATCACTTCAGGAAGTAAACAACACATTTGAAACTCATGAAGAGAATAGTAAAATAGCATATGATAAAAAAGTAAAAGATCAAGTTGTTTCTTAAGTCTAATCATGTTACAGAAATTCAAAGATGTTCAAGGAACTTAGGAAAGTGTTCATGAATGAGATGAGTGTCAAACTGATCCTTAAATGAAAACAGATAGAATAAAGACAAGAGACACTGTAAGCAGAATTCATTGAATGAAAACTTTCTGAATATATCACTATACCATGCACAGTAGGAGGAACATAGGTTCAGGGGAGAAATGGTAAAAGGATAGCCATCCATAGGACCAACCTAGCGACACAAAGAAGTAAATGGCCAACTACCTGGAGCTTCTTCAGCATCTGGAGCAGGCTGCTTAAACTTTAATGTTCTTGAAATTATCTGAGGAGAAAATGTCACATGGAGATGTTGCACTACAGATTGACAGAGTAGATCAGAAGTTAGGCATGAGATTTAGCGTTTCTAACAAGATCACAGATGCTAATGATACTAATGGCACATGCTATCATGCACCATTGTTTTAAGTAACAAGTCCATAAAAGTCAGAGTCCCTGCAGAATTTATTTTGTGACCTTTTATTCTCATAAATTTCAAAGTTACAGAAAATTTTGTAAAAATGTTACAAGGAAGGATCCTATGTTCTTTACCCAGATTTATTATTATTTTACTATAATTTCATCATTTTCTTGAAAAATGATAGATAGGTGAAGATAGATTATATAGATAGAACAAGAGAGGCAGAAATATAGACAATATTTTAGAAATGATTGGAAATAGATTGAAGATATTGTGCCTCTTTACCTCTAAATACTTCAGTGTGTGTTTCCTAAAAACAAGGTCATTCTCTTACATAATCATAATGCAAGGATCAAAACCTGAATATTTAGCATATAATACTGTCTTATTCATAATCCACATGCAAATTTTTATTTTTTCATAATAATGTATTTAGTAACTATTTTTCCAGACTAAGTTCCAATCTAGGATGGCATGTTATAGTTAATTGTCATGTCTTTAGTATCTTTTAACCCAGAACAGTTTCCTTAGTCTTTCTTCACTCTTGGACCTCAATATTTTTATGAGTACTGACTAGGTTGTTAAACACCATCTCTCAATTTGGGTTTGGCTGATGTTTCCTCATGGCTAAATTAAAATAATGCATTTTTAGCAGAAATATTACAAATGTGATGTGGGGTACTTTCCAATACATCCTCATATCAGGAGATACCTGATAGTGATCATGTCAATATTTGGTAATGTTAACTTTGGTTCCTTGTATAAAGTGACTTCTGTCAAGTTTCTCAACTACAGTCAATAATTTCCCTAGATGGAACTTGAGAAGGAGGGAGGGTGAGGGAGTGGGGTGGGAATTGGGGAAGGGGTTAAATGAGAAATGTGTGCATATATGCCTTTATCAGCTTGTACATAACATAGATGTATGATTACAATGCACCAATTACTATAAAAAATAAAATAAAATTACCAACACATTTATGAAAAATGCTCAAAAGGAAAATTTCCCCAGATGTAGCTAATGAGTGGTTTGTGGATTGATGTTATATAATATGTAAATTTCCTATTCATCAAACTTTCATACCTGAGTTTTACAATCCATTAACAATACAATTCCATAGTTCTTTCTACATTTATTGGTTGATATTATCCTGTAGAGTATTCCTTTCTATATCAATTATTTGTATTTATGTCAGTAAGGACTCATTTATTTCATCAAATGTATTTTAATCTATTGTATTATTTTATTTTAATAATAAGTTGTTCCATGCAGAAAGCCCTCAAAACTGGCTCTTGTGAATTTAACAAAATTATTTAAAATAGTCATCATAGTCTTAAAAATAAAAGTTGTGTAGCCAGGCATGGTACACACCTGTAACCCCAGTACATGGGAGACTGACACAGGAGGATTACAGGTTTGAGACCAGTCACAGAAATTTAGTGAGACCCTTAGCAACTTAGTGAGACCTGTTTTAAAATAAAAAATAAAATAGGGTTGGGGTTACAGCTCAGAGATGGAATGCCTGGGTTCAATCCCCAGTACTACAAAAAAAAAACGTTGTTCAGATAATAATAGAGTTTCACACTCATCTTCCCCTATTATTATCTTATAATAACATGATACATATGTCAAAATTAAAGAACAATTAATAAAATAACAAATTGTATTAAAGTTTTCTGTTTACCTAATGTTCTTTTCTATTTCGTGGTCCCATTTTGGGTAACACATTATATTTAGTCATGATGTCTTCTTAAGCTTATCTTAGCTGCATCAGTTTTCAGACTTTTTTTACTTTTGATGACCCTGATGATTTTGAGAAGTACCAGTCAGGCATTTTGTAGAACGTCCACAACCGAGATTTGTCTGATGTTTTTCTCATAATATTCTGAGACTATGGGGTTTAACACAAAGGTAAAGTGATATTTTATATCACCATCAAGGATATACTTTTTTTTTTTTTTTTTTTGCGGTACTGGGGATTGAACTCAGGGGCATTCTACCTCCGAGCTATACCCCCAGCCCTATTTTTTAGTCTTTATTTTTGAAACCGAGTCTCACTAAGTTGCGGAGTGCCTCACTAGGTAGCTGAGGCTGGCCGCGAACCCGGATCCTCTGGTCTCAGCATCCCGAATGCTGGGATTACAAACGTGCGCCACCACGCCCGGCAAGGATATACTATTAATATGGCTTATCAGCACTGATGGTAACTTTGGTCACTTGGTCTAGGTAGGTGATCACAACTTTTGTCAGATTCCTCCACCTCTCGTTTCTATACTATACTCCTAAGACTCTAAGTTCATCCCACACTTAAGGAATGGGGAATAATACTATACTGCCTTGATGATGGAAGGTGAAAATAAATTATATGAAATTGTTCTGCACAGAAGGCTTGCCTATTTGTTCATTCATTCACTTATTCATTTGCATCAGCATGGATGTTTATTTTATATTTCAAGTTATAATACAATACTATGATATTTTAGTGTTGAAATTATTTCAGCTTTGGTCATTGAGAACTCTTTAATGGCCTCCTAATTTACTAAACCTCTCTAATATTTATTATTTTCTTCTTTCTTCTTGCTCAGATTTTAATTCAGTCTTTTTCTAGTTTCCAAAGGTAAAAGTTAGATTGATATTGACTTTTCTTCTTTTCTAATACATGTGTTTCATGTTGTACAGTTATCTTTATGCATCACTTTCAATGCATCACACAAATTTTGGTGAGTTGTATTTTCACATTTAGTTTAAAATGTGTTTTAATATATGTTGATTTTTCTTCTTGGACCTGTGTGCTATTTGGAAGTGTGTGGTTTATGGGGCTGGGGATGTAGCTCAGAGATAGAACACTTGTCTAGAATGCATGAGGACCTGGGTTCAATCCTAGCATCATACATAAAGTATATTGTTTAATCTACAAAAATTGGGGGATTTTTCAGATTATATTAGAAAACATAATTCATATTATTTCTATTATGATAAATTTGTAATATATGTTTTATTAGCCAGAATGCCATCTATCTTGATGAATGTTTCCTGTGATCTTGAGAGGAATGTATATTCTGCTCTTGTTCTCTGGAATAAGAGTTCTATGTGTCAAATAGATCAAGTTGATTGATAGTACTGTTCAAGTTGTCTTTCTTTTTTTTTTTGCGGTACCTGGGATTGAACTCAGGGGCATTCTACTCTACCTCCAAGCTATACCCCCCAGCCCTATTTTTATTCTTTACTTTGAAACAGGGTCTCACTAAGTTGCAGAGGGCCTCACTAAGTAGCTGAGGCTGGGCTCGAACCCAGATCCTCCAGTCTCAGCCTCCCAAATACTGGGATTACAAGCATGCGCCACCACGCCTGGCTTGTTCAAGTTGTCTTTATCTTCACAGAATGTCTACCTGGTTGATCTATAAAATATTGAAAGAGGGGAATTTAATTGTACAATTCTAGTAGGGATTTTACTTATCTATTTCTCATCTTACTACTTGCCCTATATATTTCCAGGCACTGTTGTTAGTTTCTTACAAATTTAGAATGGTTATGTCTTCTTGGAGACATGAGCCCTTCTTGTTCAGAAGTCTAACTTGCATAAAATTGATATAGCTATTCCATCTTTATGGGGTTTTATTTTTCTGTTTCTTCTTTCGGTTTTCTTTGAATGTTATCATGGTACATATTTATCATTCTACTTTTAACTTAGTCAAGTATTTATATTTATTTTATTTTGAAACAGGATCTCCCTATTTTGCCCAGGCTGGTGTTGAACTCCTAGATTTAAGTCATGCTTCTACCTCAGTTTCCCAAGTAGCGGGGATTTGAGGTATGTGACATGACTAGGTCTTTACATTTAAAGTGGGTTTTGGGTCAGGCATGGTGGCCCACTCTTGTAATACCAGTACTTGGGAGGCTGAGACTGGAAGCTCTGGGTTCGTGGCCAGCCTCAGCTACTTGGTGAGGTCCTCTGCAACTTAGTGAGACTCTATTTCAATATAAAGAATAAAAATAGGGCTGGGGGTGTAGCTCAGAAATAAAATGCCCCTGGGTTCAATCCCCAGGACTGCAAAAATATAAAAAATAGGTTTTGGTAGACAAAATATAGTTGTTTTTAATCTACTCTAACAATCTGTATTTTTAATTCATGTATTTAGTCTATTTGTATATAAAATGATTACAGATGTAGTGGGATTAGCACCTACCATATTTATAATTTTTTTTGTGTGTATGTGTGTGTGTATTACTGGGGATGGAACTCAGAGGCCTTCTACCTCCAGGCTATAACCCCAGCCCAATTTTTTTATTTCTTATTTGGAAACAGGGTCTCGTTAGGTTGATGAAAGTCCCACTATTTGTTGAGGTTGTCCTTGAACCTATGATCCTCCTTTCTCAGCCCCTGAAGTACTGAGATTACAGGCATGTGCCACCATGCCTGGCTTTATAATTGTTTTTTAATAATTTAACGTGGGCCGGGCATGATGGTGCATGCTTGTAATCCCAACATTTGGGAGGCTGAGACTGGAAGATCCAGGTTCGTGGCCAGCCTCAGCTGCTTAGTGAGGCCCCTCTCAACTTAGTGAGACTCTGTTTCAAAGTAAAGAATAAAAAATAGGGCTGGGACTGTTGCTCAGAGAATGCCCCCACGTTCCATCCCCAGTACTGCAAAAATAAAATAATTTAACTTGGTCTTTGTCCTTCAAGCCATATCAATTCTGTCTTCTCTGGTTTTAATTAAACACTTTATATGATTCCATTTAATCTACTCTTATATATAGCATATATTAGGCATTTTTATTATTTTTATACTTTTATTGGTGCATTAGTCTCACATCATAATGTAGTTCACAGTGAGAGTGACATACATGCACACAGCACTTGATGGGCTTTCCCCCAGCTCCCTCCCTATTCCCTTCCTTCCCCATACACAGTATTAAGATTGACATTGGTATTTCCACTCATGTACACAATATCTGTGGAAGTGTTTCCTTCACTGATTTTCCCTCTTGGAATCCACACCCCTAGATCACCTCCATGGATTCACAGAAGTTTCTCCTCTATTATCTGAAGTCCTTCTGGTATCCTGATTACTCCATAGTTTCCACATATGAGAGAAAATATATGACCTTTCACTTTCTATGACTGGCTAATCTCACTTAACATAATGTTCTCCAGGTCCATCCATTTTCCTGTAAATGATGTTTTTCTTGATTGCTGACTGTAATTCCAGTCTGTGTATAATCCCATAATTTTTAATCCATTCATCTGTTGATGGACACTTAGGTTGGTTCCGTAATTTGGCTATTTTGAATTGTACTGCCATAAACATGGATATACACATATTACTATAATATTCTGATTTTAGTCCCTTTGAAAAGATACCCAGGAGTGGATCTGAAGCGTCTTTATCTATTGCTTGGAAGATCAATCTAATGGTATGAGAGATGTGTTAAAGCTTCCCAATGTTATTGTATTTCAGTCTATTTGAGACCTAACGTCCCAGAGTTTATTTTATAAAAGTGGGTGCACCCACATTTGGGTCATAAATGTTTACTATCATTACATCTTCTTGTTGAATTGTTCCTTTGATTAGTGATAAGTGATCCAACTTGTATCTTCTGATAAGTTTTAGCTTAAAGTTTGCTGTGTCAGATATGGGCACTGCTACTCCCACTTGTTTTCTGTCTCCATTAGCATGGTATATCTTTTTCCATCCTTTTGCCTTTAGCCTATGGATATCTTTGCCTGTAAGGTGAATTTCTTGTAAGCAGCATATAGTTGGATTATGTTCTTTAATCTATATTGGCAGTCTATGCCTTTTAATTGGGGGGTTTAGACCTTTGATAATGTTATTATTGAGAGATGGATTTTTATTTCCTGTCATTTTGAGTTGTATTTTCTGTTTGATATAGTGTTATTTCTCCTTCACTTAGTTGCCCATCTGGTTGAATTATCCCCCTCTCTGGTTCTGGTAGATACTTCTTCTTTCTTCTTGGTGTTTAATTTTCTGACTTGGTAGTCATGAATTCTTTTAGATCCTGCTCCAATATGTTGATTACCTCCTCCTTAAAAATGAGACTCTTGAAGGTTGTGCCAAAGGAACAGGTCAGCTTATCATCTCCTAGAGTACTGTGGTTATAAAGTCTCTGAGAAGAAGGTCCATGTCCATCAACAAAAAGTAAAATATCTGGGGTTCACCATCCAGAAAAAGACTATTGGGGGCAGGATGAAAAAAAAAAAAGGCAGTTCAAACTATCTCAGTGCCCACTAATCACAAAGCCCTCTGGGAATTCCCGGGAGCAGTAGGTTCCTGTCACATCTGAATTCCAAACTTTGTTGTCATAGAAAAACCCCTCAATAAATCTACAAATGGGGGAGATAAAGACCCCTTTGTATGGTAAAAATTATAGTAATAGGCCTTTCTACAACTTAAAAGACAACTGTTTCCCACCCCTACCCTGACCCGACTTAAAAATGTTCATGGATGGGAACAATTCCATAACTCAACAGGAAAAAAGAGCAAGCCAGGTATGCTGCTGTAATCTTGAACAAAGTTTTAGAGGCAGAGCCCCTCCTGATCCATATATCCATTCAATAGGCTAAGCTAATTGCCCCCATTTGGGCATTAGAGTTGGGCGTGGGGTGGTAAATCAAATAGTTAACATCTACACTGACTCTAAGTATGCCTTTTAACTCTATGTCCATGTCCATGGAGTTCTTTACAAGGAAAAGGGACTGCTAAATTCTAGGTGGGGGAGGGGGGAGGACCTGAAACACTCTCAAGAGATCCTAAAACTGCTCAAGGCTGTTTGAAAACCAACAAAGGTGGTTGTCATACACTATAGAGGGCATCAAAAAGGGGCGAGCCTTTATGCAAAGAGACTCCAAGACTGACAGTGAGGCAAAAAGGGCCATCCAGAATCCCCTTATAATGCCTAACTATGTGCTGGTGCCATACTCCTGCACTAAGTACCTGACCATCTCCCCTCCCATGAGCCCCCAGAGTGGGATTGGCTAAGAAGAAAAAAAGCAGCTGAAACCCCAGGAAAATGAATACTACTGCCTGATAACTATCTAGCCATTCCTTACAAGTTTAGGCCAATTATTGTGCAAGAGGCACATGAATCCACTCACATTGGATGAGAAAACTTTTTTTTTTTTTTTTTTTGCGGTACTGGGGATTGAACTCAGGGGCATTCTACCTCCAAGCTATACCCCCAGCCCTATTTTTTATTCTTATTTTGAAACCGGGTCTCACTAGGTTGTGGAGTGCCTCACTAAGTAGCTGAAGCTGGCCGCGAACCCGGATCCTCCGGACTCAGCCTCCCGAATGGTGGGATTACAAGCATGTGCCACCACGCCCGGCTGAGAAAACTTTTAAAAGCTCCTTAGCTAATACTATTACATACACCACTTGGTAGCTCTAGCAAAGAAAGTCATGCAACAATGTGTGACCTACAGCAGGAACAAACCTTAAAAATGATCTGAGCTTTTTCCCATAATATAGGCTGTGGGAACAGCCCCCCTTTGAAAATGGACAAATTGACTTTTCCTAACTGCCAAAGTGCAATGGATATCAATACCTTCTAGTCATAGTATGCATTCAGACTAGATGGGTAGAAACGTACTCCTGCCAGACAGAGAAGGCTAGAGAAATTACTCAAATGCTACTCAGAAAAATAATTCCCAGATATGGACTATACCTACATATAGGGTCAGACAATGAACCAGGCTTCATCACAGAAGTCTCTCACAATGTGGCAGCATCCTTGGGCATAACCTAAAAGCTGTATTCTGCATATAGGCCACAGAGTTCAGACAAAGTAGGAAAATAAAACTATCAAAACTGGATTTAAAAAGATATGTTGAGAAACCAAGCTAACTTACAAGAAGGCTGTGTAAAATAGAAAAAAAATAGAAATTCACAGGCTTATGAGGGAACTGGAAAAGGTCACCCAGGACAAAAAATAGTTTGGGTGAAACACTGAAATCAGGCTCCCCTCAAGGCAAAATAGAGAGGACCCTTCATTGTTATTCTTACTACCTCAACAGCCTGGGTCTTATGTGGCTCAGTTATTTAATCCCAGAGATACTGCTGCTGCTCTGGGCACCTGCCATCATGTGAAACCTTTTTGGCCTCTGGCCTTGGTTGCTTGTAGCACCCAAACACCACCGGGAACAAATTTATAGCCTTTCATGGCTGCAGCATGGTTGGCTGAGTTATTTCAACCCATAAACACCACTCCTGGTTTTCCTGTGGTGACTTCTGGACACTGCTGGCTTGTGGTGAACTGCTATCCCTAGGTCCCTAGGGACTGTCTGCTAATTCACATTTCTGCTGTGTCTGACAGTAGCCCTGATTTCACCTCCACAGGGATGATTTGCCAACACACAGACCCCACAGGTCTGTTCATTGCCATGCATGTCCCTACAGCCATGCAGGCTCCTGCTGGAATGCTCTGTAAACTCATGGTTTTGAAGAGTGCCACTCAGGTCCCTGCAGGCAGGAACAAGTTCAGCTGCAGCCACAGGATTTCAGTGAACAATTCAACTGGTTGGTCTGTAGAGTCACAATGGTCTTGATGAGGTGGGATGTAGCCACTAGAGTACCTGCAGGAAGATCCTGGTGTTTCTAGGTCTGAGTTCAGTTCCTGCAGGATTTTGCAGGCCAGTCTTACTGGAGAGACAAGGCTTGAAGTATTCAAGTGTGGAGAGAAGAGTGTGATTGCTTTTGATAATAGTTTTCTGCAGTCACTGGCTTAACAGGATTCTGCTTCTTCTTTGCTGGAGTTAGTCTGAGAGCTGCCTGGTCCTGGCAGCCACCAGTCACAGCATGGGCTCGCCACAATGGCACCACCTCTGCTCTCCACTTTCCTGGTGAGACATGTGGGCTCTTTTCGGTCTCCTACTCTCTGTGCTGTGTCCAACTGCACTGCATTCCAACTGTTGTCATCTTGAGTTCTGACTACTTTTCTTCTCTTGTCAAAAAGCAGTCTTCACACTGGTTGAGTTCCAAGTCTTGGAGCAATGGAAACATGCTGTTTCCCTCTATTCCACCATCTTTATGCATTTTATCTCCATATTATGCATTTTTAATAGTAATTACCATAGAGTTCATAATATATATGTATATATTATATATGACACATATGTTTACAATATATATTTTAAACTATATATTATATAATATCTGTAGCATACATATTATATAATATATATGGTGTATATATACAATATATTTTTTAAATTAATCTAAATCCACAAACACTATGTAGCACTTCACATGTAGTATGGGTACCTTATAACAGAGTATCCACAAATTCTTTCTCCTGTCCTTTCTGACATTATTATCATTGATTTCTGTTATCCATGTGATATAATCACTCAATAAATCATTATAAGAATACCATTTTAATGTTTATTTCTCTATTGGTAAAGTTATTTTCTCCTTTGGGTTTCTTTAATAGTATTTCTTTGTACTTGGCTTTCTACAATTTGAATATAATATGCTTACTAAGTGTGCTTTTGTTGTTGTTTATTTTCATTTTTATTTTGGTAAGTATCTCATTTGGTGTTGTATTTCTAGGATCTAGGGTTTGGTGTTTGAAATTATCTCTTAAAGGTTCTCCACCATGATTATCCCAAACATATGTTCTGATGCATTTTCCTTTTCTTCTCCTAGCATTCTAATTACACGTATTTTATATATTTTATGTTTCCCCATAGTTTGATGTTCTTTTCTTTTCCTTTTGCATCAGTACATAGTAGTTTGGGAAGTTTCTATTGAACTATCTTCATGATTACTGATGTTTTTCCTCAGCAACATTTAAGTCTACTGATATGCCCGATCAAAGACATTCTTCATTTCTGTTAATATAATTTTTTATTTCAAAAATTTTCTCTTTATTTTTTCCTAGTTTATACCTCTATATTATGCATTTTCTTACATGCTATCTATGTCATTCATTAATGCCTTTTACATATTAATTGCAGTTATTTTAATTTCCTACTCTGATAATTCTAATGTCTGTGTCTTCTTTTGATGATTGTTTTGCAGCTTTGGTATTTTTTTTCCTTGCCTTTTGGCATGCTTTGTAATATTTTTTGAAAGGCAAAGAAGCTATATTAGGTGATAGTAACTGAGGTTAAAGGCATTTAGTTCAAATATTTTGTTAATCTGACTAGGAATTGAGCTATGTTTAATGTTTGCTGTACCTGTAAGTACCAGGTACTTCAAATTCTTTTTGAGTCCTTGTTTTTTAATGCTTTTTTGTCTTATTTAAAATTAATGTTATTTAAACTGACAAATAATAATTATATTATGCTTATGGAAAACAAATTTAACTCAAAATGGACTGAAGACTTAAAAAAATGTAAGATCTGAAATGAAAACTACTAGAAGAAAACATAGGGGAAAGTACCATGATATTGGTCTGGACAAGAAACTACTCAGTTATTATTTCTTTCTAGATTTACCAGTCTCTCCAGCTTTTAGGGTGGTGCTTTGCCCATTTACCTCAACTACCTGATGTTTGTCCCTCTTTTGTTGTAAGGATGAGAGTGACAACCTCCAAAGTCCTAACATGTCAGAAACTGCTCCTATGTCTTCTTCACATGTCCACCCTATTCTTCGAGCACTCCCCTTTTATTTTTTATTTTTTTGGTCATGGTCATTGAAGAGGGATGTTCTACCTCTGAGTCACACACCAGGCCCTTTTTTATATTTTTATTTTGAAAGGGGTCTTGCTAAGTACTGAGGGGCTCACTAAATTGCTGGGGCTAACCTTCAACCTTTGATTCTCCTGCCTCAGTCTCCCATGTACTGAAATTACAGATGTGTGCCACCAGGCCTGGCTGAGTGCTCCCTACTTTCTGATACTTCTAGGCTTATCCTGTACTTATCCTGACCCGGTAGTGGAAAATAGCCATTTTTTCAGGGACCATTGATTCCTTTAGTGAAGAAGATCATCTAGAAATCAAGATTGGGATATTAGATTTATTGCTTTTAGTCTGCACTTCAAGAACTTCCTACTTTACAGAGAAATATATGTGTAGATATTAAATATATATTTACATATACCTATGCATTTATCTACATGAGTTCACACTGATATTTTCAATTTTAATTCAACATTTGTACCTGTTCTTCTCAGTTTTTTCCTTGCCTATTTTAACTCTTTTCTTTAATAGTGAGAAACTTGCTTCCCATTATCTCCAATTATTATAGTTAGATATAGAATGGCCCCTTGAAGAGCTCATAAATTGTTCTTTGGAGTTGATATAATTGAGTCTTGAGTGCTGTAATCCCAGATAAATCTTTGTAATGTATTTACCTGGGTGTTACCCGGTGGGCCAGTAGGGTGTGGCTGGAGGTGGGTCTTTAGAGGTGCAGCCTTGGGGATATTTGGTTCCTCCTCTCCCTGTTCTCTGTCTTGCTTCAGCCTCCATGATGTGAGCACAGCTTCCTGCCACTGTGCCCCGAGATCTGCAGTCCCCAGCCTCACATGAACTGAACCTGAAACCATAAGAAAATAAATCTTCTCTCCTCTAAGTTATATGATCAGTCTTTTAGATAATAATGGCAAGAATGCTGACTGAAACACCAATATGTTTATTCATTTGCTTAAACTTAGAAAATCCACAGAGTAGTTTCAAAATTGATAACCACATCATTTTATAAAGCAAAATATTCATTGCAATTTTTCTCCTTGAGGTAAAATGCAAAAACCTTAAGTATATAATAGGTTTTAACAAATGTTTGCACCTAGGAAATTCATACCTCTATCACACCCATTATCTCAGATAGTTTCCTTATGACCCTTCCCAGTTAATCCTGCACCTATTCCAGAAGCAATTGTGATATGATTTTTTTTTCACAAATTAACTTTGTCTCTTCCAGAACTTCACATAAACAGAATCATTTAGTATATAACCCTTGCTCCTAGCTTCTCTTATTCAACATAACATCTGTAAGATTCATCAAGTTGTTAAATGTGATTGCTGTAATAGAGTAAGTGCATGCTCTGTTTTCTAGAAATCACTATTTTTTATAGAACAATTTCTACTTATAGAAATAGAAATTGTACAGAAGTCTCTGTTTCAAAGTTGCTGTACCATTTTACATTCCCAGCAGCAGCATATGTGTGTTTTAGCTGCACCACATCCTATCCAGTACTTTGGTATTATCTTTTTAATTTCAGCCATTCAAGTGGGTGAATGCTGTTATCATTTTAATTCCCTTTCCCTGATGATAATGATGTTAAGCATCTTCTCATGTGTTTACTGGCCATGTGTCTGTTTAAATTGTTACTGATTTTTAAAGTTAGATTGTTCATCATTTTATTTCAGTACTTTATATAAGAGTTTTTATGTATTCTTTCTACACATCCTGTAGCAAATACATATTTTGAAAATATTCCCCCCTCATTGTGCCTGGCTTATTCATTTCCTCACCAGTGTCCTTTAATGACTAGAGGATTCCTTTTAAATTGAAGTCTAATTTTTAATTTTTAATGGTTATTTTTTCTGTGTGCTTTTGAAGAAATTCAGATTGACGTATTATCTTGTACTGTCTTCCAGAAGTTATATTTAGCTTTATGTTTAAACCAAAATGTGATATTCATATATGATATGAGGTAGGGATCACTTGTATTTTTGTCTATACATATATTTTGCTCTTATAGAACCATTTGTTGAATAAATTTTTCTATTTATCATTAAATTCCTTCTGTTCATTAGTAAAAAGTCAATATGCTGCTAAAATATGTGTCTATTTTTGGACTGTTATTTTACACTATTTATTCTTATGCCAATACCACTGTGTCTTAATCACTGTATCTTTAGAGTTCATATTGAGGTCAGGTAATGTAAATCTTCCAACTTTGTTTCAAATTATTCTGGCTGTTCTATATCCTTTGCTTTACTATAAAAATTTTAAAATTGACTTGTGAATTTACTTAAGAAAGATTTACTGGGGTTATTATTTGTATTTTGCTAAATCTAAATTAGAAAAAAATTGACATTTTTAACCATAATTTTAAAATATTAACATGATACATCACTCTATTTATTTAGGTTTTTATTTATTTTAACTTTTTTGCAGTTTTCTATGTATACTTTTGTGATTTATCTCCACATAGTTCATAATTGTGATGCCATTAAAATTATATTTTTATTTCAATTTCTAATTGTTTACTGCAAGCATACATAAAAATGATTGCTTATTGAAATTGTATCCTGCAAAATAGTTAAATACACTTAGGTGTTTCAGTAGTTGCTTTGCAGATATCTAAGGATTTTTCTACATAGACAATAATGTCTCCTCTTGATAGGTTTTAGTTCATTTACAATTAATTTTTATAAATTTTTCTTTCTTGCCTTTTCTTTCTTGTCCCAGTAGACAGTTATATAGTACTAAAGAGAGTAAGTATCCTTGTTATTCTTTTTTTTTTATACTGGAGATTGAACTCAGGAGCATTCTACCTCCAACCTATACTCTCAGGCCTTTCTATGTTTTGTTTGGAAACAGGGTCTTGCTGGGTTAATGAGAGTCTTGCTAAATTGCTTAGGCTGTCCTACTTAAATAGCTTAGGCTTTAATACTCCTGTCTCAGCCTCCCAAGTACTGGTATTACAGGCATGTACCACTACACCTGTCTCCTTCTATTATTCTTAATTTTGAGAAAAAAACTTTCAATATTTAACTCTTAAGTATATTTTTGGCTGATGATTTTATATTGGTATCCTTTATCAGACTGAAGATACTCCCTCTAAACTTAGTTGCTAAGATATTTCATATCAACATTGGATATTAAGTTGTACCAAGTGATTTATTTGCATAATAGTAAATAATCATATAACATTTTTCTTTTTTCTGTTGGTATAAGTTGCTATAAAAAATGCCATTCTGGGATAAATGCCAATTGGTCATGATGTGCTATCCATTTTATATGTTCCTGAATTCTATTTGATTATTCATTTTAAAGAATTTTTTGTTTACATTTATAAAGGATATTGATTTATAGTTTTCTTTTGATATGTGTCAGGTTTTGAGTAGGGTTATCTTGACCTCACAAAATAAGTTGAGAAGTGTTTTCTTTTTCTTTTTTTCCTGAGTTTTTGTAGGTTTGAAATTATTCTTCCCTTAAATATTTGATAAATCACACCAATAAAACCACTTGACACTATAGTTTTGTCGGGAGGTTTTTGTTACTTTATAAATGTGGTATATTTAGATTTTCTATTTTTTTATGAGTTAGCACTGATAAGTTTTGTTCTTTCAGGACTTTTTAAAATTTTCATCTGAATTGTCAAATTGGTTGATATAAAGTTGTTCACAATATGTCCTGATTATTTTTAATGTCTGTAGTGTCCTATAGTTATCTCCTCTTGTTTCTAATTCTAGAATTTGTGCCTTCCTCCTTTTTCACTGGTCTTGGGAAAAGATTATCAATTTTATTAAGATATATATATGAAGAACAAACATTTGGCTTTGTTAATATCCTTTATTGTTTTATTGTTATTTTATGTTCCATTGATCCCAACTTTTAATTCTATTTTTTCCTTCTAATATAACCACTTTAGATTTAATGAGTTCATCTTTACCTAAATTCTTTAATAGAATTACTTGTTGCTTTTAATCCTTCCATCATTCTTAAAATAAGCACTTAAAATTATGAACTCTTCTCTGAACACTGCTTTAGTTATATCCCACAAATTCTGATATATCATATTTTATTCAATACAAATATTACCTTAATTTATCTATGATTCTTCTTTTGTTTATTGCTTATTATTTAGAAGTTTCTTGCCTAATTTTCAAATAATGGGACTTTCTAGCTATCCTGCTGCTAATTTCTTTTTTTAAATATTTTTTATTGGTGCATTGCAATCATACATATTTGTTAAGTACATTAGCGTCATACATGCACACATCTTTCATTTAGCACTTCCCCAATTCCCACACCACTCCTTCCTCCCTCCCTCTCATGTTTGGTTTAGTGATTGACTTTGATATGTTTGTGAATGCACATCATGTGCATTAGGGTGTTTCCTTCGCCGTCCCCATCACCCTCAGTTAGGTCTTTAATGTTTTCATTGTCATAAAACACATGCATATAACCCCAGTACTTGGGAGGCTGAATTAGGAAGATCATAGGATTGAGGTCAGCCTCAGCATCTAGCAAGACCCACAGCAACTTAATGAGACCCTGTTTAAAATAAAAATTAAAAAGAGTGGAGTGTAGTTCAGAGGTAGAATGCCCCTGTATTCAACCTCCAGTAACAGAAGAGGAGGAGGAGGAGGAGGA